>JAMJFZ010002590.1:0-112333 GCA_026225945.1 Cricetomys ansorgei
GAATGTTAAACAGGTAAAGGCCTCTCCTCAAAGAGAGTATTAAATACCCATTTTCTGACAAGAAAGCTGGAGAGGATACTGTTAAAGAAATATTGACCTTTTTGTTATCTATGGAGGCAGACCTCACTCACCTTTTGCTGTAGAGGCAGACCTCACCCAAATCCCCCAGAATGTTTATCCCAGACTTCCCCTTCCTACATCCCAGTTAATAGAACTCATCATTAGAGCAAAGTGGCCACAAATATTTGTGGCCTGCTGACCTCTATGCTATCTCAGTCAGATGCTAACTAGATTCCAGACACTTTAGTTATGCTCATCGTAACAGGTACTTTGTAAAGGAGTTTGTAAGTAGTCACACACCTTAAGTTTTTGTTGTGCACCTGAAATTGGAATGATTGCTGCCTAGAAACCTGGAATGGAAATGATGCCTGGAAACTTATTCCAAATTATACTGTGCTTTAAATATGCTTACAATGAACCATGTGCTGTCAGACTCCCCACATATAATCCTGGTTGACAAAGTCAATCTGAACTGAACTACCCATTCTTGTCTCTTCATAATCACAGCCTGCACTGATGCCTGAAGGCTCCTCTGCAACAAATGTAAGTTATACAATTTGTTTAAAAACATTTGTTAATTGAAAAATTCTCAAACAATGATGCTTATTCACACATATATTTTCCCTATATGGGCTTACTTGTTGAGTATTGAATGAAGATGCAGGTAGCGGTAAGATAATTTGAGGGGTTCTTTTTAGTACCTGTAACATACACCATTATTAACTTGTTTATCATTAGCTCCTCAGACTTGACAGTGCTTCTCATTTTGAATCATTTTGAAATTTGCCCTGCAGTGCTTGAGATCCAATCCCATGGACCCCAGACGACAACAACCTCCCCTCTGTTCATGAACACACACATTGTAGAGATGATACAGTGCTTCCATTTAGTGTCTTTGTCCTTATGCTTGTAAAGTAGCTTCACATTGAAACCCAAGGATTTCAGGAGTGTCCTTTCATTTCATATTACAAAATTCTAAGAAATTTATGAAATTCCTAGGATATCCTGGAAATGACAGGCTTTGGAGAGTTTCAGGAAACTCAGTGGTATATGTCACAGTAAGGTCAATCTTGAGGACCTTGTGCCCAATCGTTCTAGATTGATCTGGTTTCCTTTAGCAAGAACAGGATTCTAATTATTTCTAGATTCCTGGCTAAATCCATGCAAAAGTTTTAGATTTGAAACAATGTTGGTGGTTAAGATTCCAGCACAGTTTTTATCAAGGTCAGGGTGAAGCAGTGACAGAATGTTGAGATGAGGGATGGGAAATTCTATACTTGTTCCTCCCTCTTCCTATTTGGATATATGATAAATCATGCCAACAAGTAACAGCAGTGGTTGAAGCTTAATAGATTTTTGGTTATTAAATTTAGTCTAGTTAGCCTTTAATACTCGAATATGGGGAAATATCAGTCTACATCATGCCACTGTGAATGGCAATTTCTGGGAACACTAGATATACTTATAGGCACATCCAAAATGTACTGCACAATTGACGAGAAAAGCTATGGTACTAAAATTGTGTATCATTTTACATTATTTTCTATGTTCATAGATTATCTTGAAGAAGAATGGGTCTGGAAAATGTTTCTTTAGTGACTGAATTCATTCTACAGAAGGATTGACAAATGACCCTGATCTCCAATTACCCCTCTTCTTACTCTTTCTGCTAATATATACAACAACAGTACTGGGGAATCTGGCTTTGATTGTCTTAATAGTGCTGAATTCTCACCTTCACACCCACAATGTACTTTTTCCTTTTTAACTTGTCCTGCATAGACCTCGGTTATTCCTCTGTGATTACACCCAAAATGCTGATGAACTTCTTAGTAAAGAAGAATGTTATCTCTTACATGGGATGTATGACCCAGCTGTTTTCTTTTGTTTTTTTGCCATTTGTGAGTGTTGTGTTCTGACATCAATGGCTTATGATCGGCTATGTGGCCATATGCAATCCACTCTTGTATACCATGGCTATGTCCCCCAAGGTGTGTTCCTATCTTATGCTTGGTTCATACATAATGGGTTTTCTGGTGCTATGATCCACACTGGATGCATCCTAAGACTGACCTTCTGTGACAGAAAATACCATCAACCATTATTTCTGTGATCTTTTCCCTTTGTTGCAGCTCTCCTGCACCAGCACTTATTGCCAACGAAATAGAAATTCTTATTGTAGGTGGGAAAGATATCATTGTGCCCAGTGTCATCATCTTTACCTCATATGGCTTTATCCTCTCTAACATCATCCGAATGAGATCTACTGCAGCATGTCCAAAGCCTTTAGCACCTGCAGTTCCCACATTCTTGCTGTTTCTCTATTCTTTGGATCATGTGCATTTATGTACCTTCAACCTTCCTCACTTCTGGGTCTATGAATCAGGGAAAAATCTCATCTGTCTTTTATACCATTGTGGTCCCCATGATTGAACCCTTTAATCTACAGCTTGAGAAACAAAGATGTTAAAGTTGCGCTGAGGAAAACCTTTGTCAAGATGTTTTGATCATAAAATCAGCATTTTTGTGACTATTGTTATGTCAATGAAAATTTCTGTGGTTTTATTTAAATTTACCTTTTATCTCTCTTATTTTTTCTTCTGATTAATTGGTAAGATATTGTGATTTTTTTCTTCCATATGTTTTTGCTATAAATATGGTTAATAATGCATTACCCACATACTGTGGACCAAAAATGGCTCTCATTTGTCACCTGTAATGAAGTGTGTATCATATTGTCTTTTACTGTTTAGTGGACATCAATGTGTACTGTGGAAATGGAAAATGCCAGCATTTCATGAACTAGTTGTTTTATTAATTGACTATTAAATACAGTCCACAATACAGCTACAAAATATGCATTTGACTTTCTTATGTTAGTCAATTGTGTTGAATTTATTTAAAAAATAAACAGATTTTATGAAGAATACAAGTATAACATATATATGTATATATATTGTATGTATGTATATATATATATATATATATATATATATATATATATATATATATATATATATATGCAGTTCAGTGCTTTAGCAATTCTAGTTCCTCTCCATTGTTCATAAATTTTGGTAGAATTTTTTAATCCTTGAATAATATAGTTCAGTGGTTCCTAAGCTGTGGGTTGCTGACTCCTTTGTGTGTCAAATGACAATTTCACAGAGGTCACTTAAGACCATCTGCATATTAGATATTTACATTACAATTCATAACAGTAGCAAAATTACAGTTATGAAGTCTCAAAAATATAATTTCAGGGTTGGATGGGTCAACACAACATGAGGTAGTATATTAAATGATTGTAGCATTATAAAGGTTGAGAAATACTGAGTCTACTTGCAAATTGGAGAATGCTTGAAAATGTGGACCCATTTTTTTCCTCTGGAGGGGAAAGAGGACAAGTCTAGGAATTAGAGTAATGAGTTGTAGTTAAAACTCAAGTTTTGGATTTGTATGCTTATTCCAGAAATTGTTATTGTGAATTGTTCTGTAATAATTGTGTGTGTGTGTGTGTGTGTGTGTGTGTGTGTGTGTGTGACTTTATTTATTCTAATATGATTCTTTAGGTATTTAACAGCCATTTATTTATGTAGTAGTATGTTTTATTTTGTGAGTAATCTCACTACAAATTTCTCAGTTACACTTTCTTCTGAAGTGCAGGTGTGTTGTTTTTATCACTTTGATATTGTTTATTATTTATTTTTCATGATTATATCTATTGTGAGTTAGATGATATTGTATATCAATGTAGTTTATGTTTCTATTTTGATGGCTTAAGATACTGAATTTAACATGTGTTTGTGTGCATGTGTGTGTGTGTCTGTGAGTCTGTGTCTTTCAGAGAGTGTTATCCTCTTGTACTTATTATTTTCATAAGTATTCGGATTTTTTACACATTTAAAAATCAAATTTGGTCTTTTGGTGATTAACATACTTGAGTTTTTTATACACTCCAGTTACTGATATCCTGTTGAAGAAATAGCAAGCAAACACATTCCTGTATATTTACTCCTGTTTCTCTTGCTGTGGAGAAATATTTTTGATGCATTCTTATTTGTCACTTTTTACTGTCACAAAATAATTATTAAAGATATTTTCATGAAAAAAGAGGTCATGAATTAGAAAGAAGATCTCCTTCTTTCTTTTGAAGGGCTACTTTCAACTTTTCAGCAGATAGTGCGACTTTGTGTCACTATTACCCTTTATTATTTTGATGTGATACCTATCTTCTTCTGTATGTTATTATAAAGGTAGTTAAAACACTGCTAAATATCTCTGCATCTATTGATGTTATCATATGATTTTAACCTCATATTTTTATGTACTGTTTTCTAATATTCATGGTGTATGTTGAACAATCCTTATGTGAATTAACTTGAGTATGTTGCAGATGTTTTTAATATGCTGTTGAGCAACTGGCTTTAAAATATTTGTATATTAATCTGTATTGTATTTTAGGTTGTGTTTTATCTGGCTTTGATTATAGGATAAGCAGAATTCATAGAATTTCATTGGACATGTTCTAACTCTCTCCATTTGTGGAATAGTTTTTACATATGTTGGTGGTGATTTTTTTCTTAAAGGCCTGGTACAATTCAGCTATAATTTTACATTCCTCTGCAGTCTTCTTTGATGCGAGAATTTTATTACTCATCAATCATTACACATGATTTGTCACTAATTGTTTAAGATATATGTTTGTATGCTCTTGTCTAATTTCATACCACAGATACACTAAGAAATTCATAAATTTATTTCAGATTTTTATACTATACTGGAGTATGATTTCCTCAAAACTGTCCCTTATTGATACTGTAATTTCTATTGTTAGATGAGATAACATTCCATTTTTATCTCCATTTTCTGTTACACTGTGCTTATCTTTGGTTCACTTTTGCAGAAGGTTTGATCATGCTGTCAATCTTTTCAAACTTGTGTCCTTGACACTTGTAGTGTTCTTTTATTTCTCATTTCATGCACCCAGATTGAATCTTAATTATGACTTTTCTCTATTCATTATTTGCTTTTGATAATTTTCTAGCTAGTGAAAAGTGATGTGATACTACTTTTCAACTAAGGGGTACCATAAGTACTCAGAAAACACTGATGTTGGGTTGGGCTTTTTTCTACCTTTGCGAGTCAATTCTTTTAAGAACATCTCTGTGGATGTTTTGGAGTTCATAGACAACTGTGTCTGGAGCTCAGCACAGAGTAGAGTGCTTCCCTAGCATTCTCTGGGTCACCAGTTCATTCTCTAGCATTGGAAAAAGCAACTAGAAAGTAATTTGAGGCAATGACTACATAAAGTGCTTCCCAGGATGTCATAGCTAAGTCATATTTTGGGGAGATGATTTTATTTTCTTGCAATACCTTTGTGTGCATTAATCTTGACCTAATGAGTTCACAATGTATTTGTGTCACTATAAAATGGTAAAGATCACATTAAGTTAAACCCAGTTTGTTTTTTTGTTGTTGTTGCTTTTTGTTTGTTTTGTTTTGTTTGAGACAGGATTTCTCTTTGTATTGGCATTGAACTCACAGAGATCTGCCTGCCTCTGCCTCCTGAGTGCTGGGATTAAAGGAATATGCCACCATTGCCAGACTGAAACAAATAAAAATAAATAAATTCTTACTAATTTGAACTTGTAGGTATTTTCTATATTCTTACATGTAACTGTTTCCCTTCCCATACTTTTTTAATTTAATTATAATTTTCTTGGTTTTCATAGAATACATCCAGACTACAGTGTCTTGTCTGTAAATTTCTCCCAGTCCTCCCCCACCTTCTGTCTCCCCTAGATCCACACCCCCTCCACTCTTCCTCAGAAAAGAGCAGGGCTTTCGAGAATATCAACTGAACATGACACAAGATACAATAAGACTAGCACAAACCCTTAAATTAAGGCTAGATGAGACACTGAAACAGGAGAAATGGGGTCTCAAGAAGAGAAAAAAGAGTCAGAGACACCCCAATTCCCAATGCTATGAGTCCCACAAAAACACCAAGCTAGCAACTAAAACATACATGAAAAGGATTGGGAGCAGATCATTTTGTTCAAAATCATGATTAGTCTGGAATGACTACAAATTACAAGGTTAGTCATTGCTTGAAAGAAAATATTTAGTTCCATGATAATGTAAGTTACTCAAACATGTAAAAATAATTAATTATTAAGATATTGAGTTGTATAACATGAATTAAAGGAAAACACAAAAAAAATCTTATTTTACAACTGCAAAGTTTACATATTTTATATGAAGTGACTGTGGTTTTAAGTGTGACACATGAAAATGTTACTTTTTATAAAGGATACTGTACTGCTTATACTTCACCTTAAAAAGAAAGAATTAATTAACTTCACCTTCATTTAAATTCAGCATTGGAATATCAGTGACTGTAGCCCTATAATGACTTTTGACATTCAGTGCCATCCAATAAGCCCAGAGCACCATAATGGATGCTAAAAAACAGTATCATTGAGCTGTCTCCTTAGCCCTTGAGAAAAAAAAAAAAAGAGATCCATAGGAATTTAATCACAATTATTCACCTATTGTCTAAAATATATTTTACGATGCAACAAAAGGGTCTTTACATTTCACAAAACCTTAAATATTTACTTTCTGACTATTTTTAACTAAAAGTAAGCCTGGTCATTTGCTGACTTAATGCACATTTTGATTCAAGTTTTATTTAGTTAATTCATGCTTGTCTTTATATAGTTTGGAGATAGACTCTTGCTATATATTCCAAGTTTTCTCTGAAAACTCATTGTATTATACAGACAAACTTTAATGCCTACCCCAGCTCCCAACTGCTGGGACTAGAGGTATGTGTGACTGCAATTGACTAGACAGGATTTAAAGAAGTTGAAACTGAGTAAACTGAGCTTTTAATGGAACACTGATATCTTCATAAGCAGCCTCTTAGTAATCCCCCGATAACTTAAGAAACCACTTTTGATCATGCATGCCTTGGGAAAACATATAATGAAAAGTAAGAAGGTAGGTTGTTAGCCAAACAGGCAGTTTTCTTATACAACCCAGCAAAGGTTTCAAATATATCTATAAATTAATCTCACCTGACAAAACAGTTCTTGATCAATCCCCACCTCTGATGCTTGGTATTTGTGGAAAAGGACAATGCTCATCTGTAATCTCCGTGATATCATGCAAAATCTCCTGAAATCAGTAATACATATGAGAGAAATAATTCATTCTCTGCTTCTAATTTACTTTCATAGTCACCTTCTGAGATTTTCAACTATTGATATATTAATCTGGCCATAATTCCTTCCTAGAATCAAGAGCACTGGTGGTTTTGGCTGACATTTCACCATTTCATCAAGCATTTCACTATTTCATCAAGTGCAATACATTTCTTTGTTTAAAAAAATAAACTTACCTATTTTATTTAATCACAAAAATGATCCCAAAAACACATGATATATATTTTACACAAGTGAACCCGGGAAACAGAGATGTTTAGTAATTTGTCTACCTAACCACATTCTTATTATGATTAGTGTAAAACTCACTGGCCTTATTAATATACTGTTACATTTAAGGTCTGATTAATGTACTTGCTTTAAAATGTTTTATTATAAATATTTAGTTGTGGTGTGTGTTGGTTTGGATGAGAATGACCCCAGAGGCTCTTACGTTTGGACACTTGATCCCCATTTGTGGAAATGTTTGGAAAAGAATAGGAGCTGTGGTCATTATGGCATAGGTGTGGCCTAAGGAGGAGGTTTGTTACTGGGGTTGGGCTTTGAGTTTTCAAACACCCAATCGAGTTTTGGCCTCACCTGCAACTTGTGGATCAAATGTGGACTCTCTGCACTGCCTGTCAAGGTTTTCCCTGCCATGTTGTTCTTGGACACATTAATGCTCTGAAACTGTAGTAAATCTTCAGTAAATGTCTATCTTTATAAATGCCTTAGTCATGATATTTCATCAAAGCACACTCAGACAGGGAAAAACATATAAAAGTGATTGTGGAAGTCCTACCAAGGACAGAGTACTTACTTAGGTGCAGGGGTGACTTATTAGGCTGATCCTGTTCATTGAAAATAAATGCAGTAAGAAACATAATTTCTACAAAGTGGTTTGAGAAAAATCTCAGGACAGTTGATCCGCTAAATATTTTCTCACTTATTTGAAAACTTTGTATAAAGTATAAATTAAGCTTAAATGGAACTCTATAGAATATTCACAAACAAAGATTCACAAACAAAGGAAAAATTAACAAACAAGAGATTTCCCTTAAGAGATGAAAGTCAATGAGAAATGGGAGTTCAATATTAGTGTAAGTACAGAAGATGTACCAATCTCTAATGATAAGGTCACACGTTAGTCTCCAAGGACAAAAAGATGTGTATGGTCTAGCATATAAAAGAAACCACTTCATTTCCTTTATAAAATGCCAATCTGTGTTCTGGGTAGAGATTGAGGTAGATTCTACTGTGTTTCACAGGAAAATGCAGTAAAGGAATAAAATACATAAAATATTCTGGTGTCTCATCCAGTGCCAAGAGTGAACACAAGAAAAGCTGTTTATTTTTGATCTAGTGCTTCAGAGAATTAAGAGTTCTTGCAATACTTTATGAGCAGCATTTTAGAAAGATTTCCAAAAATACATGAGAAAATAGCTTCGTGATTCAGATTCTTGGAATCCAAGAAACAAGCAGTCTTGTAGCTTGATAAAGTCTTTCAGGAGGGCAGGGGTAAGTAATAAAAAGAGACAGCATTGTTTTCTCTCCTAAGTATGATAAAGTAAGTTTTAAAAATCTATTTCTTTCATATATCTATATCTATATCTATATCATCTATATATATATATATAAATATGTGTGTATTATAAATACAAAAGCACAGAATGCTCATTCTATATATTATTTTTATGTATGTTTTGAAATCTATGCTGTCTGACATCTCTGAAATTTGAAGCAAATCATAAAACATTTATAACCTGTTTCAAACAATTTATTCATTGTGAGATACACAAAATGAAACTAATTCATATATACATCTACTCAACATAGACTTACTTTTGTGTGCTTCGGTGAATATTCCATACATAAAGTGAGAAGAAAATTGTAAGGTATATTCTGTTCAGATGCAAATATATAATAAAGTATTATTAAGTATTATTAACATGCTGAACTCTGGGTCTCCAACTTAATAACATTTTAAAACTCAATTGTTTTACGCTTTGGTTAGCATCTCTTGACTTTGTCTCCTGTAGACTCCAGCAACGGGGTGGGTGGTTTTCAGACATTGCCAACATATGCGTCATGTGTATGGAAGAACATACAGTTGTAAATTCTCCATGGCACTTTACTTTCACTATCTCTTTTCTGTCTTCACAGATTCTCTTAAAAAAGAATGGTTCTGACAAATGGATCTTTGGTAACAGAATTCATTCTCTTGGGTTTAACAGACAACCCTGACCTCCAAATACCTCTGTTCTTATGTTTTCTAGCAATGTACATGATAACTGTCTTAGGGAATTTGACTTTGATTCCTTTAATTGTGCTGAACTCTCACCTTCACACCCCCATGTACTTTTTCCTCTTTAACTTATCTTTCATAGACCTCTGCTATTCTTCTGTTGTTACACCCAAAATGCTAATGAACTTTGTACTAAAGAAGAATATCATTGGTTTTGTGGGATGTATGACTCAACTCTATTTCTTTTGTTTCTTTGTCATCTCTGAATGTTATGTCCTGACAGCAATGGCCTATGATCGCTATGTAGCTATCTGCAACCCACTCATGTATAATGTTGCCATGTCCCCTAAGGTCTGTTCCTATCTTATGATTGCTTCATATTTGATGGGACTTTCTGGTGCCATGATCCACACTGGATGCATCCTGAGACTGACCTTCTGTGATGGGAACATCATCAACCACTATTTCTGTGATCTCTTGCCTTTGATGCAGCTCTCCTGCACCAGCACCTATGTCAATGAGATAGAGATTTTCGTTGTAGGGGGGAAAGATATCATTCTACCCAGTATTGTCATCTTTATCTCTTATGGCTTCATCATCTCTAGCATCCTCCAAATAAGGTCCACTGCGGGCAGATCCAAAGCTTTCAACACCTGCAGTTCCCACATGATTGCTGTTTCCATATTCTTTGGTTCATGTGCATTTATGTACCTAAAACCCTCCACAGTTGGATCGTTGAATGAGGGAAAAATATCTTCAGTCTTCTATAACATTGTCGTTCCCATGGTGAACCCTTTAATCTACAGCCTTAGGAACAAAGATGTTAAGGTTGCCCTAAGAAAAATTCTGAACAGGATTTTTATGAGAAATTTACTGTCTTTGTGAAAATAGTAACAACTCTGAGATTATCAGGTGTTTAAATCTACAAACATACACATACACCAACATATATATGTATACATGTAATATATATACGTAACACACACACACACACACACACACACACACACACACACATAAACATATATATGCCATGCCTACTGTGCTATCTTATTATTTTATCATAGTAAAGTAATTTATATTTTTCTCTCCATATATTTCCAATAAGTCTTTTTTGTTCTACACAAATTAGCATGTGTGCTTTCATTTTTAAACTTTTTAATTTAAAAAATATTAATTAATGGCTTTTTTCATTGTTATTATGGGGTTTGCTCTGATACACAAAACAATGGTCTGACAGTGGTTAAACAAAATAACAATGTCTTGTCAGCATGGTATTTGACAATGATGTTCAATTAATGTCTCCTTGAAATAACTGTCTCCCGACTCTGTGCTTTCTCTATTGATTCAATGCAATCCCAAACCTTCTTTTGCTACATTAGTCAGATTTATATTGTAAGGATATATCATGTATTTGGATGATAAATATAAATACATATGTTGGATGAGCACAATTCTAGAGTTTGATGAGAATCGTAGTCAACAGCAACAAAAAAACTTATTAAATAATAATTCCAAAGTAATCTATTATTCTTGATTTCAACGCTAGCACTTTTAAATATGAACTCATTCTTCTGAATTTTAAAAATATTATTTCAAGCCATTCTGGACTGTTAAAGTTTATGTACCATCATATATAGTCATGAGCAACATGGGAAATATGTCAGATCATCTCTATTTTCATAAAAATTTGTTATTGTCCTCCTTTGACATTACCTGTCTCAGGGGGTGATGATGGAGTTTACAACAAACCAGCGTAAGATGAAGTGAGTGTCCTGTGAGCTGATCAGTGATAAGTAAAATATATCTTCAATATATTTTTGGAAAAATATTTTCAAATCAGCTTCAAGATGGAGTCTACCGCAGAATGTAGAAATAGTTTCAATACTCATAATAATGCCCTCTTCCCATTGTCTGTGGTGTCTCTTGAAATATCACCAGAGGACTTCACTAAAGGTGATTTTCTCAGAGAAGCAGTAGCAGTAGGGGCAGAAGCTTTGAACCATATAGAAATGGAAACTTGGAAATCCCACTTAAAACATACTAATCCACAGACTTTTAGACATGCCTCAGCATCTATGAGTAAATATGATTCTGGTGTGTGCTCCAGGTCAGAAGGTAGAGTCTACTACCAAGCATCTTTCCTGTGAACATCAACTTTAATACCTGATAGTGATACAAGATTCCATCACTAATCGAGATGAGGATGATAAGTAACCAGGAAAGCAATTTTTGAAAGGAACATTGATTGGGTGGAAGGGATCAGCAACTTTTCATAGTGAGACATACATGTCATCCAAATTATTCACAATTAATTAGGATCACAGGTAAACTGGCCAGGAGGTAATAGGATTTGTAAAATGAATTTCCAAGGTTTTAATATAATTTCATTTCATTTGCTGATCTGTTTTGTCTAAGGAAAATTTCCAAAACTATGTCATTATAATTTTTTGTAATTAATAGTAGAGGGAATTTCACAGGACTCCCACAGGTTAGTAATTTTAAAGATGGCCTCATGGAACTATGTGCATCAGACCAAATCTCTGTTGTATGTTCAATAGCTTTTTAAAAAATGGTGAAAAATATTTTCTCTTTATAGACAAAATATTCTTTGAAGAAAAACTGAGAGTTTCTTTTATATACCACAACCAGAACTAAGATAGCTAGATTACTCTGTAGACACACTATTAGTCTTTGAAGAACCTCAATTTTGCTGTTCATCATGGCTACACCAACTCATTTCCCGTGGGATGCATGGGAATAGATGGATAAATTGCTATAAGATTTGATCAGTGCATGCAGTATGCATGAATGAAGACATCACATCTCTGATGAACATGTGGACAAATATTTGCCATTAAGTAAATCTATACCTCTCTTGAAAACTAATAAATGTAAGCATCAAGTAGCTGAAGATATTTTGATGACTACATTACTGCTACTCTTCTAAAAAATTGACAGTTTCACTGTTTCTTTTTATGCTAACCAGGATAGTATGCTCAAAAATATATTTAAAAAGAATTTCAATGGAGACAACCATAACGCTGCCTAGTTTTAATATAACTTTGACATAAGCTAAGGTAATTTTGAAAAGGAAACCTCAGTTGAGAATAATGTCTGCATAAGATTGGCCTGTGGAGCATTTTGTGATTGATTGATATAAGCACCATTACCCTGAGTTTTTATTTATTTAATTTAATTCATCCACTTAGTTATCATTTAGGAGTCTGGTGGTTTGAATGAAAATGGCTCCCATAAGCCTGTAGTGAGTAGCAAGCACTATTAGGAGGATTAGGCTTGTTGTATTAGATGTGGCCTTGTTGAAGGAAGTGTGTTCTTGGGTGTGGACTAAGAGGTTCCAGAAGCCCAAGCCATTCCCAGAGACAAGCTCTCTCTTCCTGCTGCCTGCCGATCCAGATGTAGATATTTGACCTCCTTTTCCAGCACTGTGTCTGCTCGTGTGCCAGCCATGATGACACTGGACTAAACTTCTGAACCGTAATGGAGCCCCTATTCAATGTTTTCCTTCATAAGATTTGCCGTGTTCATGGTGTCTCTTCACAACAATAAAATCCCAACTAAGACAAGAAATTTCACTACACTATTCTTTTAAGTTTTAAGTAATATCCTTAATTTTCACATTCATGTAATTATCTAAAATTTTAAGAAAAAATAAAACTACATTTATAAAGTGAATTTTGATCTAAAGTTTCTTCCTATATTTACTCTGTTGGGTTCTAGAATTAACTCAATGGTTCTTTTATAAATTCCTATGATATTTACATTGCTATTTATTTTTAGATAACATTTGAGAACTGAAACACTTTGTAAAATCCCCAATAAGTTTACTCATGTCTAGATTTGATTAATATTAAATATTTAAGTGAAAATTGAATTTCTTGCATACAAGTCTAGTTAACTTATCTATTTTTTAAGAATCATACCCACACAATATGATACAGAAATATTAAAAGTGATAGTCTAAGAGGTCATCCCCAAATTTTGAACATAAGGACAATTCTAATTGATCAAATTAAGATGTGAATGTGTGTGTGTGTGTATGTGTATTGCGTGTGTGTGTGTGTGAGAGAGAGAGAGAGAGACAGAGAGAGAGACAGACAGACAGACAGAGAATAATAAATAATAAAAGGTTATGAAGTTGAGAGATAGTAAGAGGGGAAAATGGAAAGGATGGAAATAATACTGTTAAAATACTCATGTATAAAATTATAAATATATATTAAAATAAAATTTAAAACATTTATAAATATATACATGTATATATGCATATATGTATTCCCACTCCTTATCACAATTGTATATGACACTCTTCCCATCTCCCTGTCAAATACATTTTTTAAAATAAATATAAAATCTTGATGAATTGACAGCTTTTCAATATAATGTCTTCATTGTTTCAAATCATATTTTTTTGATTTAAATGTCTATTTTGCCAATGTAACTATTATTACTCATACTCTTATTCACTTTAAGCTTACAAAAATTTCTTTTTTCACCCTCTCACTTTCATTTTATGTGTGTCCTTAAAACTAAAATGAGTCTTTTGTTCACGGAATATATATTCATCTTGTTCTGCTATATTAAGTGACTGTAAGCAATTTATGTTATGGTTAATTAATTTTTTTTCCTATATGATCACCAATGGTTGAAGGTATATTAATGTAATTTGACTACTTTATTTTGTTGTTTTATGACAAGTTTTTTCCCAACTTGTTATCTTCTTTTGAAGATTGATATGTTGTGGGAATATTTTAGTTTTCGGGGATGATTCCATTTTGCTTTGTCAGTTGCTATAGATTTCATTTTATAATTACTATAAAGCTTAGATAAAATATCTTATGATAGTTTGTCTTAATAAGACAGCAATTTAACTTTGACTTCTTATAACTGTCTTATTCTTATGATATCTAACTGTTAGGTAAGAGACGAAGATGCTGATATAGTAAAATGGTTTCATTTTGTAAGTTGAACTTGTTCAAATTGCATGTGTGATCACGATGGGTGGTATGATGTGGTACCTAGTGAAATATACTAATTCAGAGTAATGTTCCATAAAGACAATGCTGATTCAAAAACAAACAAACAAACAAAAAACAGCTCTTATCTTAAAGGGAATAAAAGTGAGTTTATTCTTGAGCCATTTTGTGTGACCATGGCCTGGAAACACAAATTTAGGCTACTTAAAATCTCATTTTTCAGTGTGAAAGCAGTTTCATAAAGTTTTAGAGTCTTACAGAACCACAAAAGTCATAAATCAAGGTTTATCTAACGGCATTTCGAGCTTTTAGGGTGATGGAAGTTTGTAGTTTGCTGAGTTAACCATTTCCAAATCTTTATTCATCATGGGATGTGGATTCTGCAGCAAAGGTGGGTAAGGAGTATCTGTGGGAGGGTGAGGCTAAATCTCAGCCAAATAAGGTAATTAGTATCTTGGGCTTGCAAAATTCCAACCTTGACTTTCATTACAGTTTTGATTAGTCAGTCAATCTTTGAAGACATAGTTTCCCTCCAGGATTTTATTTGTTTCACAATGACATATGCTTAAAAAGAATTATTATAGTCATTGGACCATGATGCTTGTACAAGAATTATTACATAAATGCCTGAAATTCACAGAATCTGAGTTTAAATCTCTCTCTCCTTCTGCATGTTAAATGTGACCCATATCACTGATGTATACCTTCATCCCCTACATATAAAACTTTATATGAATTATCTATATAATTTGTTGATTAAAAAACATACTGCAGTCTTTTCTGCATTTTTGATTTTTTCATTTATATTCTATATGATAATTCTTCTCCTTACTTCTTGTCTGAAAGTATGCCAAATATTCTAGTACTTGATTTCTCTGGTTAGTCAGAGCTACAGGACAATTTTAACCTTGTAAGGTAGTTAGACAGACATTACCAGGTTCAAGACCATTGGTGATAGACCACTCTGTAAAAGAGAACTGCCGTAAGAAGATTCCTGAAAAGCTGATCAACTTGTAAAAATTTCTATGGGTATGGAAAAGTGGAATATTGTTGATCTTATGTGGATTCTTTTGTTCACTCCCCTCTCACGGTTGTAGCGAACGAAGCCATAGGCCCCCCAGCTTCGGTCTGAGAAGGAGAGGTCAGGGTTGGTCAACTGGTCTGGGCAGGTCTTTAATCAGAGGCTGAAAGCTGTGGGAAACAGACTACCAGGAGACAGTTTCAGTGAATCAGCTGTTTATTGAAACAAGGGAAGTCTCACCTACATGCATACATCCAGAGAGGTATAATAAACAAACAAAAGAAGAAACAAGCCAGATATATTTTAAATGTATTTGCAAGAAATACCTGTAAGAATACCTGACATACCTTAAAAGTGTTTACATCTACTTTTACAAAACTCTGGGGATAGACTTGTGGAATGTTAACACTAAAGACATGGTAACAAACTGCAAAATAACAAAACAATAGTTTTCCCAAGAGAAGATTGCTGGAAGAAGGGAGATCAATATTGGCTCAAGCATAGAGGATGTATAATCCCCAAAGAGAAGGGGATAACTGAATGAAATATTGAGTCCCCAAGGAAGTAAAGACCCATCTTGGGTAAGCATCTACATGCCATCACCTCATCTCCTTTTTATTCTGCAATATTTCCTGGGAAGAAGCTGAGAAAGATTCTTTTTTGCCTATGAGTAATTGCCTTATGCAATTAAACTCAGAGGAGATGTCTAATGTCTTTTTAAGAGCCACATATGGCTCTTTCTAATATAGAAAGGAAAGCTGTTTTTGAATTTTTCTACAGTAGATTATGATTATGATTATTAAACCTAAGCAGTTACTTAAAAAGATGTCCAGAGCACACATGAAATTAATTTCATGTAGTCTCCTTTAAGAATAAAAGGAACCAGTGCTTTAGAGCCTGATAAATAAGGACAAATATCAATGTGAGGGGTAAAAAGATTTCTTTCTTAAGTAGGGTAAGTTTTAAAATCTAGTCATACTAATGCATGAATTTTGTTGAATACATTGACCTATAAATATTAATACGCAAAAGTGCTTATGATATTATAGTTTTTTTGACCACATGCCCTTTATGAAATATCCCTGCCTGGAGATTCATTCTTATATGTCTCTCCTCTATGTTGATACGCATTTGTGGTTTGTATAAGTATACCTATAATGAGAAGATAATTTAAGGAAAATATATGTCGTCAATTCATCATTAACTGATGTTAATACGTTGAACATTAGAGTTCCTAAAACTTTTTATTTTGCAAAATTTAACTTTCTTTGCCTTGTGCCATTTTCTCTCCCACTAGCTCCAGAAACCTGCGTTCTTCTGTCCGTTTATGTGAATATATATGTTATCTGACTTTACATAGGGGAGATGATGTGGTATTTCTTCTAAAGTATTTTTTTTCTTAATTTTTCATGGTGGCTTTGTATTAAAATGAGTTCCACTATCTATATGTATACTTTTATATCTGTTATGAGCAATTCTAAGGTTGCAAAAAAATGTCCTAAGTATACAAATAGAATCGTCAGAGTCAGTAGAAATACAGACCACAGCATCTTATTCAATATGCTGTATTTTGTCACAAATGCCAATCTCTTTAGATGTATGAATTTTTGAGACACTGGCTGTATCGTAACCAACTACAGACTCAGTTTCCTTTGTTTGATATTGGAAATTCTGTTTATGATTTTAAGTATACTATAGGCCAATCACCATCAGAGTGCTAAAACTTTCCCCTGTATCAAGAATAGACCGAAGCAGTAATGAAAGAATTAGAAGATAGGGACAATTATGTCCTTATTCATCTAATGTTCCCTTTATTCTAGAATTTTCAAAAAACCTGATTAGCATAATAGAAAACTGGGCTAAGTTCTAGGGTGGATAGTGATGCTCTTCAGTGTATTTAACCTCTAAAATGATAGTTGAGGAAGGCAATGTTGTTCGGTGTCATGTTAGCATAAAGGCAGGTTCAAGAGTTTAAGCTGTTTCTTTGGCATTAAAACCGGAAAGCAACATTTGAAACCAATGGAATTTTAAACAAATTTTTTCCCTGAAATTTCATTTCTTTTTCTATCTCCACAGATTCTCTGGGAGAAGAATGGCTTTAGAAAATAGCTCTTTGGTAAATGAGTTCATTCTCTTGGGGATAACAGACCAGCCTGACCCTAAAATACCATTGTTCCTACTTTTTCTGATAATATACATGATAACTGCATTGGGGAATTTGACCTTGATCATTCTAATTATGCTAAATTCTCACCTTCACATGCCCATGTACTTTTTCCTCTTTAACTTGTCTTGCATTGATCTCTGTTATTCTTCTGTAATTACACCCAAAATGCTAACGAACTTTATACAAAAACAGAATATTATCTCTTACATGGGATGTATGACCCAGTTATACTTCTTTTGTTTTTTTGTCATTTCTGAGTGTTATGTGCTGACTTCAATGGCCTATGATCGCTACGTGGCTATCTCCAATCCACTCATGTATAATGTTGCCTTATCTCCCAAGGTATGTTCCTATCTAATGCTTGGTTCATATTTGATGGGACTTTCTGGTGCCATGATCCACACTGGATGCATCCTGAGACTGACCTTCTGTGATGGGAACATCATCAATCACTATTTCTGTGATCTCTTGCCTTTGATGCAGCTCTCCTGCACCAGCACCTATGTCAATGAGATAGAGATTTTCATTGTAACAGGAAAAGACATCATTGTGCCCACTGTCATCATCTTTACCTCTTATGGCTTCATCCTCTCCAGCATCCTTAAAATGAGCTCTACTGTAGGCAGAACCAAAGCCTTCAGCACCTGCAGTTCCCATATACTTGCTGTTTGCCTATTTTTTGGATCAGGTTCATTCTCGTATCTCAAACCTACTAAAGCTGTATCTATGGATGAGGGAAAATTCTCTTCTGTTTTTTATACCATTGTTGTTCCCATGATGAACCCTTTAATTTACAGCTTGAGGAACAAAGATGTTAAAGTTGCTCTGAGAAAAACCTTGAATAGAATATTTTTATCAGAAATTAAATTTCTCTGAGCCAGTACTTAAACCACAGAGAGATTATCTTGGCTTGCTCTATTTTTGACACTAAATTTTTTATTTCATGTATTTTATCATGACATAGTATATTTAGTATGTTTTGATTATAATGTTTTGATTAAAATGTTTTAACGTTAATTTTCTTTTTATATTGATTGAAATTAGAAATTATCTGGTTTTCATCATTTTCTTTCACTAGGTTTTGATTTCTTTGTGTGTAAAATTGATACTTTTATCATTTTACCACTTTTAGAACAGCAGTAAATATTCCTTCTATTTTTTGTTTATTATTATAGACATTATCATAGGAAATCTTGAACAGTTTTCCCATTAATAAAAATAATATTAAGTTGTCTGCATGTCTATTTGGGGACCTGAGCATAGTTGCCATTTGAAATGAAATGTATTTCTGTGTTCTTGGCTTTCCATGCTCTACTGTACAATAATATTTTATTCTCTAAAGCCAGGATTTAATAAATATAGATATTTCTACATTGATCATTGTTTATGATCCATATTTCAGGTGTACTTATGGTGCATAGAACATTGTTTTACTAGGTATTTAATATTTACCTTGTAAATATTTGCAAGAACTAAAATGTGCTAAAATACACTTTTCCAAACACCTAATATTGAAGCTCATGAAGTTAATAGTTTACATAATTACACAGGATTATTAAAAAAAGTCCATGAACCTTTAGACTTTTGATTTCAAGCCTACCTCCCTTTTGAGACATGCTTTCCAACTAAGTGAAATATGAAGAACTATTTCTATTGTGTGCTTTTTTGTTGATGATCTACAAATGAACCTCTGCATTCATTGTGGCAATAATATTTATTCAGGAAAACTGTTCGCTGCCTCTTTTTTTTTTAAATTTCAAACAGAGTGTGCTAGTTTTGATGTGAAGTTAAAGATAATTGATTCAAGCTGGTATCTTACTTTTTTGGACAAAAAGCCTCAAAGTGATTTAAGTGGCATTTAGATAAGATCTTGGGAAGGAATGGAAGTGAAAGGTCAAAGATACACATCCAACATGAAATCTCTATGTGGAAAATGAGAAATAAAAATTAAACAAAAATATTTATGTAGATTCTAAGATTGAATTTTATGTCTCTAATAACTTTAAATCTCAATAAAGCTTTCATTAAACACTATTCATGATGTATGTAAGTGTGATGGCTGAACTTGTTTGTCAACTGGACACTTTTGGGAAGAGAAAACAAATTGAGGGATCATTTATATGAAATTTGTCTCTAGGCAGGTCCTGTCCTGTATAAGAATGTGGTTGAACGTGAGCCTGAAACAGATCAGTAAGCAATGCTCCTCCATAGTCTCTACCTTGAGTTCCTGCCCTGACTTCCTTCCCTGATAGATTAGGGTCCCAGGAATTATAAGATGAAATAAATCATCCAGCTCTAAGTTGATTTTACTCATGCTCTTTTGTCATAACAAGAAGATTAGGACAGTAGGCTCACAGGCTTTTAGAGAATTAATGAAAATGTAGAGATTTTGTGGCAAAGTTAGTAGAAAAGAGCCTTAATTGACAAAATAATTTACAATTGAAACTTGATTTAGGGAAATTAAACATAAGGAAAAAAGTATGGAAAATCTTTCTTCTCGGGAACGATCTAGAAATACAATGAATATAGAAAGTTCTCTGAAGGTCACAGACATGTCACTTAATAGTAAAGAAAGTTTAAGTTCAAAGTGAAGGAGACACTAGATAAAACTAAATCACCTCTATATTGTGATTTTGTTTTCTCATTCTCATTTTTTTCTCATTTCTCTTTCTATATGTGTATAGAATGAAAATAATTTAAAACCTTATTTGGTCTGAGAAGGTAAATCATATTTGTAAAGTATATTTAGTGAATATCTCATATTATGGGAAAGTCCCTCTGAGAGGATGATGAGAGTTAGAGGGACATAGTAGGACTGGGTAAGTGAAAGCCGTTCCCTGACATGGTGTCTTCCTGTTCTCAAGAGACAGTGCAAGGAGATGGCAAGAAGGTATGGAGAGCTTAGAGGAAAAACTGAGAATGTCAACAGTCCTATAAAGTACTCAGCCACAGTGGACTCCCAGCCACAGCACTGGGAGTGCATAGTCCCCTCCTATCCTGAAGGAATAAAGCTGTTTTTACTCTTGCTTTCTCTAGGACCTGTCTGTATTTCTTAGACTTCAATTATTTGTCTGTGTCAGGGAATGAGCTCAGGCATCCTCTAGACAACCACCAGCACCCTACTACAGTTCATTTTCTCATGAGCAAACAGTAGTAAACAGCTGAGCTAAGAATCTTGCCATCTGGTGTGATGTCACCATTCAAATACTTTTTAGGGTAATTGTAATAACATAAACTACTTTTTAATGTTTCATGTTTTCTCCTTACAAATTCAGGATTATTGTATATAAAATGGAATATAAATGATGCACTGTCACAATTGCTTGGATTTGGATTCCCATAATGTTTAAACACCTGATTTGTGGCCTGACATGACTTGATCCACATTTAAGGGCTCTGGTATCAATAGTTTTGATTTTTATTCAGTGAATAAAACATCTGTAGAAGAGTTGCAATTGAGGGAAGATTCTTATCTTTTTTACCCTTTTAGATACAATATATTTAGTTTAAATTGCTTTTTGAACAAAGATATGTGGAAATAAAATATCTGTAATATTTGGAACTGTTTGAAAGCATTTCAGGGGTGTGTACATTCCTGGTGATATTCATGACAACTCAGAACTAACAAAAGTGGGTAAAACTATATCACTAATCAGTAACTTCTCTGTCAGTGAGAAGCCACAGACAGACTACCAGGAGCCCACTCTGGGTCTTCTTTATCAGAGGAGAAACCAAGAGAGACACTGAGGCATGAATCATTGCAAGAGCATGAGGTTTATTGTACTGACACAACCTTCCTATGCGTTGGGGTGGACCTCCATAGGGTCCTCACGCAGGGGGAAGAGGCGACCCTGAGGGGATTTTCAGACTTGCTTTTATACTCTTTTCTTAGCAACCACATAAACTTTAAGCTCATTGGTTGGATACACTGATACCACATAACCTTTAAGCTGATTGGTCTATAGTTATTACATAGATTGGTATATTCCAGGTGTATTGTTTTGTAGCTAGGGAGTGCTGAGCTGAAACTTATTCATATGTGGATATAACTAGAACTTTTTCTGTAGCTAGGGAGTGATGAGCTGAAACTCATTCATATGTGAATATTACTAGAACTTTTCCTTATCTGGGTGCCAAGGTTTCTGGAAAAATTCAGGCAAAGTTCAGGCCTACTTGTACATTCTCAAGCCTTACTAAAGTTTGGTCAAGTCCAGCCTTGGCCTTACATCCGTTATCTTCAGTAACTTTGCAGTAACCTGCAAATCACAAGTCTGTCTGATTCATCTTCAGAAAAGATGACCTTCCTGTGTAAATTACTTCCATACTTTATTGTTTCTTGTAACATTTGTTTTTAACAGTGAAAGTACACTATGTAAAATTTAAGCAAACAAGATTTGAAAAATTCGAATCAATTTATTTACCATCTTAATCCACTTATTTATTTGGGTTTTTCCAAAATGTAGCGCTTTTGGGTATTTCTTTTTAAGTGATGGAGTTTTGCTTGTTTGTTGTGTCAAAGAAAATGTAGATCATGTGAGAGAGAATATAATTGTATTATGTTATCACAGTTGAGAGCTATATTGGAACTGGGAAATACTTGTTCATCTGTATTCTGAAAAGGTATTTATACTTTAATGTGCAAGTTTATGAATTTAGTGTATAGCAAAAATGTATAGAGGAATAGGTCTATGTGAAAGCTAGGAATGGTCTATATTCCAGGGATCTATGAAAAGGAATAACATTCAAAGGCCTGTGTGGTCCAGATGGAATGTAGAAAGAATGTTAGGAATGTTGGTATACACCTTTAATCCCAGTATTCAGAAGGCAGTCATGGTCCATGAGTTTAATTCCTACGGAAAACCTAGTATGGAAGCAGACACAGGAAGCCAAACTCAGAAAGTCAGTGCTGCAGAGGAAGTAATGTTTGTGGTAAGTCAGAGCAAATGGCAGGGAAAGTGACAAATCAGAGCAAGAGTTATCAGAGTGAGTCATAGGGAGTATATCACCAACTCTTGAGATAGCAAGCAGGCTCTCAGCTCAAAGCAGAGTTGGTTGCAGCAGGCAGTATGAAACAGGTGAATGGTGGACAAGACACAGAGACAATGAAGAATTCTGACTGAGGGTAAGGCAGAGAAGTGGAGAGGCTGACTGAAGCAGTATGGAGCAGTGAGTTACAGAAGCAGGCAGGCTGGGGGAAAGACACAGAGACACAATGATAGTTTGGTCAAAGTCAGTATCAGATGGGAAGAGAGTGTCTTAAGCTGAGCAGAGCAGTTCAGTAAAGGCAGAGAGTCAGCCAGCATCTGCTAGAGTCAGAAGAGTTTGATCAGAAACAGTAAGCTGGTTCAGAATATCAGTTTGAACCAACTGTTTGGAGAGGAGTTTGAGCCAGAACAGCAAGTGAGTTGAATCAGAAGAGTCAGAATTCAGAGGGGCTAGGTAGTCAGAGTGATTAGGTCAGCAGTAAGCCTCAGAGGTTTACTAGATTGTAAAGAAGTTTAAGTGTTCTAGATTGTGTGAAGGCTGAGGCCTTCCGTTCTATGCTTAAGAGTAAATTGTAAAGATGCAGAAATTCTCCATGGCTCCATGGCTCTAGCACTACTAAGAGTGATTTAATTAGACAAAGAATAAATTGCCCTCTGCCCTGAATCAACATCTACATCTGGTGAATCTATGTCTAGATCTGGCACCCAACATCAAGCTACATGCCCAATGTGCCCAATGTGGTTGGTAAAAGGCAGATGGATGCCAGTTACATGAGAAAATATTTCCACAATGAAACTTTGATTCAATTAATTAAACCTTCTCTAGGCAAGCTGCTGCTGCTGCTGCTGCTGCTCAGAATCTGTACTGCAAGGGTCATGATCTAGGTAGGGCACCTTGCTGGAAGACTGGTACATCAGTTGTAAAGGGACTAAGAGGTCTGCTTTTAAGACTTAATAATATTATCATTGTATTACACATTGTATTAGCTTACCTGGATTTCAAATAATTCTGTTTGTTGTCATTGTGTCCATTCTGGTTCCCACCATGAAAGAAAATTCAAAAGTTATTTGACAGACATACTATGTAAATATATATATAACAGCCTTAATAAACATCCTATATTTCACTTTTGTATTTTAAGAATACCCATGATAAAGAAACAATGAATGAAATAAGAAGCTATGAGTTTGAAAGAGCAAAAAGTGAGTTACATAGAAGAATTTAGAGGGCAAAAAGGTAGAGATAATGTAATTATATTATAATCTCAGAAAATAAAAGTATTATTAAGAATATAACATAAAATAATTTATATCTGCTCTTTTATTTCCCCAACTCTTAGTCATTTTTAAAAACACTGCCCTCCTATTTGTATTGAAATTTGCATATACACATATATGCATATATATACATAAATATGCACACACAAGCATAAGTATAATTATACATATATATACATATTCATATATATGTAAACACATAAATACCTATATACACAGAGAGAGAGACATATTTAAAACCTGCATTTTTTAGGTAAAGGCTGTGTAACTTTACTGTATGTCATCGGGACCCAATCTTTCGCTGTCTCTGCATATTAAGACACTTGTCATGTTTAGTCTTGGGTGTCATAGAAGGTACACAGTCATTACAAGAATTAATATATATTGATTCAGTTATTCACTGTCTCTGCTTACTCATTGATTAGACATTTATGTGCAAGAATGTCACAAGTGTACATCCTTTCAGCATTTTTAGGAAGTAAATAATTATGCGATTCTACTGATATGCTATATATAACAAACAAAAACAAGGCACAGTGTCTAAAGACATGAAAGTTAGCTTTAACATTGGCACATAGTATATTTACATCCTATATCATATAAGTTTCAACTATTGATAGCTAAAATGCAACCCCAAATTTGATTGTGTAGACATGTCTATTAATGACATCAACATGAAATTTTCCCATAAGTTCACATAATTTGCATTTTTCTGTCACTATCATTGAGATGCTTCACTGTTAATTAAGCTGAGCCTTGATGAGGGAAGAGGCTTATGTGTTGTGTATTTTGTTGAAAATATATATCTCTTAATTATCCTGCTACTGAAATCAGAGGAAGCACAGATTGATGAGCCTACATCTCCCTGAGTGAGTAGGAGAAGGGTGAATAATCAGACTGACATATTTCTCAGACAGAGTAGAGTTATAGGTGTCCACGATCTACATGGAGATACATGCTAATGATAAAATAGACCACAGGAGAGGTGATTTTCTTCACAGTGTATTTGTGTGTGTGTGTGTGTGTGTGTGTGTGTGTGTGTGTGTGTACTCCTCAAAAAACATTTGGGTACTCAAAGAGAAAAGAATTTCCTCCTTCATAACATGTTGGTCCTGAGGCTTAGAGATGTTTATAACTAATTCAGAGTCACAACTCAAAAGTAAGAGAATCAACTGATAAAAGAGTTTCAATAAAAGATTGTCTAGATCAAGTTGGCCTATGGATATACCTGTAAGGAATAATCTTGATTATATCAATCCATGTGTGTGCCACTGTGGGTGTCACCATACCTTAGGTTTGGTCCTGACTGTGGAAGAGTGCAGAAAGTGAGGTGAGTAGCAATGACACATGAATTCATTCTTTCCTTCTCTTGTCTGTGATAAAGACCAGCTGTCTTCAGTTCCTCCTTTGGCTCACCCACATTGAAAACACTGTGTATCATAAAGTTGCTTTTGTAGTACATTTTATCACAGCAACAGGAAGGACACAAGGACAATATGGTATCCTGACCTTGAATTTCGTATAAGATATAGCTAGAATGTAAACTCAAAAGCACATGGAGACTGCCATTGAGCTAAAGGTCTCAGATGTTTATTGACTGCAAAGAGCCACAGATTTGAGGAAGAAGACACTATATGTTTCTGACCAAACAAGCCAACTTGTGAGGGATTCCAAGTTTTGGCACACTTCTTAATCTCAGAATAAAACTAGGGATGGAGTTAAAAGTCTCAGGACATCCCAGGTCTCAATGGATGACTTGGACAGAAGAGAAAATCTTTGCATGCTCTCTGAACTTATAGACTCACTAGCAGTGTTTGTAAAAGCTTCAGCCTTCATCTTGACCTAAGAACGCAACCCAGGATGATATCTTAAGTGTTAGTTCACTCCTCAGACGGTGATTCATAGTATGGGCCAATTCTTGATAATTTCCTTATATTTACATCTTGTCTTTAATGCATTGACTCACTCTTGTTATTGGAAAAGTTGATCTGTTTGGCAGTAATCAGGTAAAAGTACTTGCTGAGAAAGCATCAGACAAAGATCCAATACCCCAGCACACACATAAAAATACAGGTGTGGTCATATGCAAATTATATCTTCAAGACTGTGGGAGCTGGCCACCATTCTAGCTCCCTGATCAATTAGAGATTCTGTCTTAAAGAATAAGATGGAGAATGATAGAGTAGAGCTTAGGAAGTCCTCCTGTGGTCTGCAGTCATACAACAGGCCCAAAATCCAAATGTGTGTACACTATATACCCACTCATACCCATACACCAAAAAGTTAAAAATATACATTCAATTATACCATTCATTCTGTAATTCCTCCCCCTCTCCACTTGGTGTTGCTCATTGATCCCCAGGCTACATTTATGGTACAAAATACCTTCACAACTGAGGTATACCCTCAATATCTACAAGTAAAATTTGATAGATGTTTATCCACATTCATTTACTGTTTTACAAAAATAGGTTTTGCATACAATAGAATCATACCACAAAATATGTACTATCTGGCTTTTCAGCAAAATGTTGACATTTCTTAATATTGTATAGAAACTATACTTAGATTCTATTTTAATTTACTTTGATTTGTTTTATATCACCATTTTTGAGGTGTTACCTTTCTGATATTTGATCTCACTATGTTGCTCATTTTACCCTGAAAGTTCCTGAACCTGCCAGGCTGTCATGGAATCCACAATCTACTGGATTTAGTTTCAAGAGAACTGGCATTTAAGAATATGTTTCTTTACCAGGCTTTAAATAGTTCACAATATAGTTAATCAAATGTACTGACATAGAGAATATGAATGGCTATGTGTAACCCATAGACAATATTTCTATACTGTGTAACTCCTATATTGAGACTTACAGTAGAGTCCTAATGTCCAAAAAATATGTACTATATGACTCTTAATATTGTTTCCATGTCAAGTATTCTATGCAGCACCATCAATAAAACTTATGCAGAGGGTTTAAACATACATTGAATTTGGAATATTTTTCAATTCATGATGGAGTAATTTGGTTATGGCCTTTAATTAATCCAAAAGCTCATTTAGGAAAAAACATTATTTCTCTTATGCAATACAACATTTCATTCCCTAATTCAACCCAACAATCTGGGAAAGTTCATGGTGTGCTTATCTTCTCTAAAATAACAATTAGAACCACAAGCAAAGCAATATAAAGTCACTTTTCCAAATTATTATAGTAGTGAGGAAGTATAGGCTGAGGATTAAAACGTAGAACCTGCAAGCACAAGTAAAATACAGCTTTTCAAATCTAAAGGGTAATCATGCAGCTATTACCACTCATGTTATGAATGTGAAAAAGGATAACATATAGTGAATATGTGACCCAGCCCCCAGGTCAATCAACTGGGGATCCTGAAATAGAGACTGAGGATTTCAGGGAAAAGAGGGAAATGACTGGGACAAGGCAAAGTTCTCAAATCAAGTCAAGTCCAAGTCTGTTTAGTCAGAGTTTCTACATGGCATTTATAGGGTAAGGAGCAAGGAACAAACTAGGGGCAAAACAGGATGTCTAGGGGCAAAAAAAAAAAAGAGGATGTTTTCGAACTTTGGACAAAAACAGGATAAGGATACAAAAACAGGATGTCCCACACCTAGGGGAAGTAAACACTAAAAGGAAAAAACAACTTTAAGAGGAAAAAACAAGTCTAAGATAGAAAAACAACTCTGAGACAAAAACAGGTCTAAGGGAGAAAAACAGGTTTAAGAGAAAAACAAGTCTTGTGGCCAGTTGTGGAAAATTGCTTACTGCCTGAGCAGTTTAACATTATGGTATTTATAGAGGCAGGAAAAGGCTTTGGGAGATCAGCTCCCCACAGATTTGGAGGGTGGAAGAAGCTGAGTGGTAAAGTATTTGTCTAATGTGTACAAGGTCCTAGAATCCACCCAAAGAGTAGCAAACAAAAACTAATTAATTTTAAAAATGATTAAGGGGCCTAATAAATGGAATGTGTTAGTAGACACTCATCGGATATTTTTGTGAAATTAATAAAGCCTGGGGTAGATGTTTGGAACATTACCATTAAAGAATACACAGAAATAAACAAGCAATAAATTTCTTTATGAGAAGAAGGTGTTGGAAAATGTGAGTTCAATGCTGGATTATGCATGAAGGATATAAAATCCTAAAAGAGAAGCTCATGTCTGAATAAAACATTCAATCCCTGAGGAAATAATGCACACTGTGGACTAGCTTGTAAATGTAGCCACCTGATTTCCTGCTTATACAGATGTGATGTGCTTTTGGGGAACTTTCTATCTTCCTTATCCCCAGGGTAAAATTAGTTGAAACCTGTGTAACATTTCTGGAGTCTCACTAAGTGGCATATTTGATAAAGGGAATGCAATTTACTTTCCTTGCGACAATACAATGATTATGATAACGGCACTATGAATTATGAGCAATGGATACGAAGACATACAGGAATGGGTTTCTACAGTATCCTTTTAAAATCAGAGGACTAAGGGCTCAGCACCTAATATTATCCTTCTAGGATAACTGATTAATAAAAATGATTAGTTACCCATATGGTTTTCTCTTTTAAATGGGGTAAGTTTTGAAATCTCTTCATGCTAGTATCTTCCTTTTCATTTAAGACATTGATTATCATTACTGTGTATAAAATGACATGTATGATGAAAAAATTCTTATTATTTTATATTTAAGAAGTATTCTGAAGAAAACTCATGTCTACAACATAACATACTGAACTGCTGTGATAATGCAGAATTCAAATTCCCAAAACTTGTTTATAACATACAATTGAATCCCCTTCTGTATATCTAACTTTCTGTCAGTGAAGGCCAGCAGTGACAGTCCTATTCTGTTTCTGTTTACATAAGTCTTTTAGCTTGTACATGGAAATCTTTTAGATTTTGCATAGAAGATTATGCAGGACTTTTCATCAAGGGTGTTGTATTTTGGGAGTACATATTACTTGAGGTTGAGAAGAATCAGAGTGTCCTCAATGTGCACTTTTTCACCCGTTTCTTCGATGCTAAGACACAGGTAAAATCACTGGATAGCTGAACTAAGTGTCCAGAGTGAGTAGATGCTCCATTTGTGGTGTCTTAGTTAGTTATCTCATTCTCCACGGACAGATCTCATACTCCCTGATATTTGAGAAGTTTATTGAGAAAATGGCAGAAACCTAAGCATTTCCAAGATTCTGGTTTTTTCTTTTCTTTCTTTCTTTCTTTCTTTCTTTCTTTCTTTCTTTCTTTCTTTCTCTCTCTCTCTCTCTCTCTTTCTTTCTTTCTTTCTTTCTTGAGAACTGTATTCTTGATAGTAACCTCACAGAGTTCAAATTGTGGTCAGCACCAACTTCTTTCAATACAGGAAGGAAGCTGAAAGAAAGAGATAATAAAGAATTCTATCCTTTTCATTTCATTAAACATTTTCTCTAGTTATATATTGAGTAATCCTGTCAGCATACACAGTCTCCAGACTCAGCTCTGAGGACAGTTATGAATATTTTTCATCTTTATTTATTTCATCTATATTTGAGATTCTAGCACAGGGCAGCAATTGTCATTTATTTCACTATAGTGTGAAAGAAGGCTTCACTGACATCAGGTTGCTTTTTTCAGACACCCTCTGCATATATCTACAGTTTGTGAGAGAAGATATTATTGGAAGTACTGTGAGGTTCTTCAAGGACTCTACAAATTTTCAAAAGAAGAATGGCTCTGGCAAATGGCTCTTTAGTAACTGAATTCATTCTCTTAGGTTTAACTGACCAGCCTGACCTCCAAATGCCCCTGTTCTTAATTTTTCTAGTAATGTATATGATAACTGCATGTGGAAATTTGGCCTTGATCACTCTAATTGTTCTGAATAACCACCTTCACACACCCATGTACTTTTTCCTCTTTAACCTGTCTTTCATAGACCTTTGTTATTCTTCTTTAATCACTCCAAAAATGCTGATGAACTTCATACTAGAGAAGAACATTATATCTTACATGGGGTGCATGACACAGTTCTATTTCTTTTGTTTTTTTTGCAATTTCAGAATGCTATGTGCTGACAGCAATGGCCTATGATCGCTATGTGGCTATCTGCAATCCACTCCTGTATAATGTTGTCATGTCTCCCATGGTGTATTCCTACCTTATGCTTGGTTCATATTTCATGGGACTTTCTGGTGCCATGATCCACACTGGATGTGTCCTGAGACTGACCTTCTGTGATGGAAACACCATCAACCACTATTTCTGTGATCTGCTCCCTTTGCTGCAGCTCTCCTGCACCAGCATCTATGTTAATGAGATAGAGCTGTTCATTGTAACAGGAAAAGACATCATTGTGCCCACTGTCATCATCTTTACCTCTTATGGCTTCATCGTCTCCAGCATCCTCAAAATAAAGTCCACTGCAGGCAAGCCCAAAGCCTTCAGCACCTGCAGTTCCCACATAATTGCTGTTTCTATGGTTTTTGGGTCAAGTGCATTTATGTATCTCAAACCTTCCTCAGCTGTATCTATGGATGAGGCAAAGTTCTCTTCCATATTTTACAGCATTGTAGTCCCCATGATGAACCCTTTAATCTACAGCTTGAGGAACAAAGACGTCAAAGGTGCCTTGAAAAAAACGCTGAGAAGAATGTTTTTGTGACAATGCAGTCTCTTGATAGATACTACACAGGCAGGCTCTCTGTGATTAGTGTATTTTTGGTGGAAATTTTATTTGTGATTTTCTAATATGGAGATGATTATTTTGTATTAATTTGTGCATGATTTGTTTTTACAGCAGTCTGTGTTTCTTTATCTTGTATAAAATTTCTTCTCATCAATAAACTCCTTTAATAATAACATTGCATATTTATTTTTTCTTTTAATTTTAATAATAGACATTCAATAAATAAGGATCCTGACATGTATACTTTGTTGCCAATTATATTTGTGGAAGACTAACCATATTTGCTATTTGAAGCCTTGAAACAGTTGGTTACTATCATATTCTGTCTGTTCTTGCCTTTGTTTGTCCAAAGGGCAATACAATACCTCTTTTCGATGCCTATGTTGAATAGATATACATATTTCCACACTGAGTTTAAAAACACCTACATGAGGCTGGGTAATAGTGTCATACACTTTTAATCCCAGCATTCAGAATTGAGAGGCAGGTGGATCTCTCTGAGTTCAAAGCAAGCCTGGGCTACACAGTGAGTTCCAGGACAACCAGAGTTATATCAGAGAAACCCTGTCTTGGAAAAAAATACACTTGCATCATATATATAATTACTGTGTTTTAAACATTCAGGTGTCAACTGTCTGATACTAACTTGAAGTATAGACCAACATATTTATAGTCTTAAAAATATTTTCTTCATGTGAAGAGGCTACTGAAGCTGAGATAAGTTAGCAATTTACGAAACGTATCAAAGATCTCTAATGGCAGCGTATAAATACTCAGGCCCTTGATTTCATGTCTACCCTTATTCTCTATATTTTTTTTTCTAGTGCACTGAAATGAAATATGAGGCAGTATGTCAGCCTTGAGTTTTTTTTTTTTTTTGTGTGTGTGTGTGTGTGTGTGTGTGTGTGTGTGTGTGTGTGTGTTGTTTCACGCTTTCTAGTTTATTGTTTTTGGATTTTGTTCCATCATTATTTCCTCATGACAGAAGTTTTATTCTTCCTTTAATTCTTCCTGGGAATAGAAGGTGCATCAGCAGATGATTGGCTTAAGTAAGATTTTGAGTTCTTGAACTAAAAGGTTCTGATATGCATGGAGGGGCTTTTAACAGAGTGAACAGTGTATTGGTAGAGAACGGATTGTACAAAATTTACATACTATGCAGAGCCTCTAACAAGATAAAGAATGTTTTGTGGGAACAAAAGTACTAACAACAGTCTGTAGGGGCAAAAGCATGCACTATGAAAGTGTCTAGGAACTATCCTATAAAATTTATATTTTAAAGCTTTATCATTTAACTGAAAGTACTTGAGTGTATTCATAACTTCAGATGCTTTATATAATAAAGGAAAAAAATAAAGAGCGACCTATGTCATGCTTCTTGATTTTGATACTTATGCAGCCATCGATTGAGCAATCAACTCTTGCATATAACATCTGGTTTAATTCCCCCTCCTCCGCCATGGGAGTGTAGCAATAGGATCAGACCATTCAGGCACATACAGCAGCTGTTCCTCTCTCTTCTGGAACACACATTCTCTGGTTTGTCCTCAATGACCTTGCCTGTGATAGTTCCAGACATTAACAGACACCATTCAATGGCCAGTTGTGTCCTTCCTATTTCCTTTTGGTATATGTGGGTCAAAAGGAAATGGCAAGGCCAAATGTTGATCATGAATCTATAAAGTAATTGCAGAGACTGATTTTGAAAAGAATCAGAAGAGAGACAGAAGTGGACAAACCCACATTCACAGAGAGACCAATGTGGCCTGTGAGGTGGTGGGGGAACACAATTTATACAGCTGCATTGTACCATTAAGGTAATTTCCCTACACATATAGAAGTATACAGTATTTATATTTGTGTTGGTACTTACATTGATTTTAACACTATGTTAAGGTACCGACACAATAAATAAACTTGTATTTACATTGATTTAAACACTATAAGGTACCAACACTATGAATAAGGTTTGTATTTACAGTGATTTAAACACCACTATAATGCACTATATCAAATAAATATTATGTTAACTCATATTCCAAGATAAAAATAATATCTCATCATTTTGATTTGTTTTGTAAGAATAAATGGCTCATCTAGGTAATGCTTCAGTGACAAAACAAACTAGGCAATCCAGATTTCCCAGAGAATTGACTATTTCTTTTAGCAGATATGGAGTTCTATATCAAATGTGGGTTCTTTAAGTAAAGGGAAGACATTGTTCCATATACGATGTGCTGGGTAGTTGTCTATGTACTTGAAACCAGCGAGAATAATTTGGGAATAAGGAACCTTAGCTAAAAAAATGCCTTCATCAGATTGACCTGGGAACAAGACTGTTGAAAAAAAATGGGAGTGTTTATGATTAATGTGGTGAGGCTTAGTTCACCATGGGCTGTGCCAATCCTTGGCAGGTGTTCCTGGGTGCTATAAGAAAGTAGCTAATCAAGTCATGAAGAGCAAGCCAGTAAACAGTGATCCTCCATGGCCTCTCTTTCAGTTCCTGCCTCCAGGTACCATTCCTTACCTTCCCCAGTGGTAAATTGTTATCTGAAAGTATAAAATGAAGTAAAACCTTTCTGGTAAAGTTGGTTTCATGTAAGTCATTTTTGGGAGATTATAATTACATGAATTATCTCTCCATTCCCTCCATCTGAAACCTACTCTAATATATTTCCTCTTACTCTCTTTTCAAATTAATTTATTCTGTTTCTTTAATTGTTCACACATGCACACACACACACATATGTATATATACATGTATATGTATATAATATATATGTATAGACTCCTGGTTGTTTTTCTCCTTTGGAAGTTTGTATGGCACTTTCTGGTATTATTAAAGCTAATTTTTAGGAAATAGAGAATCAAATCTATCTTGAGTTCTCTGGTTTCTCTCTCTGAAGTGCATGGTGTCTTCAGCAATCAGGACTTACTTTCCAACATCGGGGGAGGGATAATCAAGGGCAAAATGAATAGTTTATAATATTTTGGTTGTCTCTTGAACAACTTTGACCTACCAATCAAAAGTTGCATATTCTTAATTGCAAGGGAAAATGAACTTTTTTCTCTTTTATTATATTCTTTATTATTTAAAACAATTTTAAATTTAAATATATTGGCTCACATTCTTCCCCTCTTCTAAATCCTTCCATATCCTTTTTTCTTAGACCATCTAAACTTTAAGATTTTTACCAAGAAACAAAACCCAATACAACAACAAACAGCATACCCAGAAAACAAGACAAAACAATATCAAAACAGAAACTAACAATAACAACAAAAATCACACCAATCTCTAACCAAATGAAAACACACAAAAAATTATGGAATCCATTGTGTGTTGTTCAACTACTCCTGAACATGAGTCCTCTCCTGGAATGGTTGATATACCCAGTGTTATTCCTTTGCAAAAACCTAATATCTCCTCAACCAGCAGGTATAAATGATAGAGCAATTGTTAATATTTAATGTGGTGTCTAGGATTACATTCATTACATTCATTCATCAATTCATTCACTCATTCATTTGTTTTTTAGTATGTCAAAATAAAATATAACCAGATAAAACAAAAACTATCATATCAAAATTGGAAATGACAACCTAACAAAATGAAACAACCCCAATATTATTGCACTCAGGAATCCCATATAAACATTAAAATGGAAGCTATAACATATATGCACACCCTTGCAGACTGTATTGCTTCTTCAATTATTAGGCACACGTGTTTTCTTGGTTCTTCCCCCCATCTCCTCTAGTTCTTACACTCAGTATGATATCAATCTATATCTATCTATATATCTATATATCTCTCTCTCTCTCTATATATATATACATATATATCCATGTGTGTGTGTGTGTGTGTGTGTGTGTTTGTGAGTTGGTGTGTGTCTGTGTGTTTGTGTGTGTGTCTGTCTGTATGTTTTCTTGAACATTACTCAGGTTGTTATTCTTATCCTCTTAAGTTCATCTTTAATATCCTTGAATTATTTGATAAAGGAAATGATTGTTTTCTAAAAATTCTGTGTCATGGGGTTCCTTTATATAATTCTCACTGGATATCATTTCTGTAGTACTAGTGGCTTCAAGGGAAACAGACTGTCTTGGTCTTTCATATCATGTGTGGTTTTACATTGTGACTCGGGCATGTGACTTCCTTTTTCTACTTTGTTTCTGATGTGAGACCATAAGTTGCTAGGTTGGGTCTGAACAGGATCTGTGTTATCAGAACTGGGCGAGAGGCAGCTGGTATGCTCCTTTGGAGCTAGGATTTTGGAGCTAAGTATGGTTATGGTTGGCAGCTTACCCATTCTCAATTAGTATTGAGAATGAAGGCTTATCAAAAGCAAAAAGATGAGACAAAATAATTAAATAAAAGGAATAAAGATGGGAAAAAAGAATTCAGTGTTTTTATTATTGGAGAGAATGTGAAAAGTCCTTCGAAAATGCTTGAATTTGATTGAAAACCTAAATGAACAGGTCTGATAAATTGACAGTATACTAAAATTGACACAGATATCAGTACCTTTACCAATACTAATAGACTCTCCAACGAATCAAGAAATATTCCCAGTCATAATTACCTTAAAAACCAAAACAAAAACTGAATTACGTATAATACATATGTGAAAGTCTTTACCATGAAAATTTGAAATTTCTCAAGAAAAATTAAACATCAATCTAGATGTAAAGACTTCCCATACTCAGTATCGGTAAAACTAATATTGTAAAAATGATTTTATTACCAGAATCATTTAAGAATTCAATGTAATTCAAATCAAATTCCAGTGCCATTATTCAAAAATATGCTAAATTCATATGGGAGCACAAAATATCTTGGAGAGTCAAAACAAATCCAAGCAAAAAAAAATCAATACTAGTGATGTCACCAATCCTGATTCTAAAATATACAAAAAGACCATAGTAACAAGAAATAGTAAAATACTTGGTCAAAAACAAGGGAACTAAAGAGGACATGGTTAAAAATCCAAGGAAGCTACAACCACCTAATTTTTGGCAAATATGCTAAAATTATACATTGCAGGAATGATAATTTGTTCAAAAAATGGTTCTGGAAAAACTACATGGCCACTATTATAAAAATAAAATGGAACCCAATTGCCACAAAAATCATCTTCAGATGGATTGAAGACTTTATGGTAAGGTCTGAAATTCTGAAACTATTATAGGACAGAGTAGTGACAAAGATATAGAGACAAGAGTTTCTGAATTAAACTCTGGTCACTCAGGTTATTGCCAACAATTGAAATATGGGGCTTGTGAAATTAACAACTTCTGTACAGCATAGAAGTTAATCAAATAAAGAGACAGTCTATAGACATTGGTAATTAATCAACCTACAGAAGATTAATATATAACAGATAAAAAGATAAAACAGAATGCTTAAACCACACTAAATCAATCAATAAATGTGCTAAGAAAATGAACAATTTTTAAAAAGATTAAATGGAAATATTCAATAAAAACATAAAATTGTTCAAATTCACTAGACTTCAGAGAAATGTAAAATAAAACTAAACTGAGATTCTGTCTCATCTCAATTAGAATGGCAGTCAATGGCAATTTTAAAAAATTGTGGAGGGGTGGTTGGAAACCTGATAACATTTCTCCTTTCTTTGCAATTATGTCAATTTTTTCTATTATATTATTATATAACTATAATATGTAAACTGTACTTCCAAAATAATAGGTGATTCTAACTTACAAAATAATTAAAGAAAAAACTAATATACTGGAAAGGTTGTACACAAATGGAGCCAAAGAGATACTTATATATCAGTGTTTATTTATAGTGCTAGTCAAAATAGTTACATTATAGACCACCCCAAACGTCCAACATCAGAGACATGACTGAAGAAAATGTGGTACATTTATATATTGGCAATTTTTTGTAAGCCATAAAGAAAAACAAAGTTACATCATTTGCAGGAAAATAAATGCAATTGCCGATATTCGTACTAAGAAAATTAAGAAATTCTTAGAAAGGCAAAAGTCATATATCTTCTCCTTTTTGTGATTCCTGCATTGTATATAGATATTTAAAACTAGGTCTGCATGTGACATGAAAGTAAAAGTGAAACTTCCAAGGGAATAGACAGGACTAATAAGAGAAGTGGCAGAAAGGGAAGATAGAGAGCACAGGGGAATGGGCTGCACAGATAACACACCTTGCATGAAAATGTTCTTAGGTAATACAATATTGGATACAATGAATAAACACCGTGAAAATTTGAAAAACTGGTTTCATAAAATATGTTCCCAATTTAATATCAGAGCTTCAGTTTTTAAATCTGATGAATCTCAAGAGCTACTTAAGTTTCCTTATCCCTTTTAATTTATTAAGGAAAATTTAATTGAAGAAATCAGGATACCACCATTATAAATGTCAAAGATCCTAGAAATTGCCCTCGCCAGATGATGGGCTGAGATATTCAAGCAGGATTATGCAAACTCCATCTGTCTCTCTCAATCTCAATCACATTTTATAGATGGGGTAACGTTCTCCAAGATTCCTTCATTCTCCACTCTCTTCCCTCCTATACGAATGGAGCAATTAAACCCACAGGTTCTGCAAAAGAGAGTATTAGTCTTTTTCTCAGCCTGTGCATGAGTAAATTCCCTCTGGAACATAATGAGAAGTGGCCCTAGACTTTTAGTTCAATGTAGACAGATTGAAATATCATAGGTATAAAGCTAATGGAAATTCATTGATTCTGCATCTGTCTTGGAGTATTTTGCCAATGTTATCTCATAACGTTCAAGTTTTCATATTTTTAATTAAGATTTTGATGCATTTCACCTTGATTTTTCTACAGGATGAGAAGGATGTAATTCCCTTCATTTACATGTGGGTAACAAGTTGAATGGCATCAGTGTGCCTTTTGCTATTATTGTTGTTTTTTTGAATCTTTTTTAAATTTTTGAGAAAAGATATTATGTAGCATAGATTGACCTCAAAGTAGATAGCCAAGAATGACTTGAATGAACTCCTGTTCTTCTCATTTCAACTTCTCAAGTGAGGAGCTTACAGGCATATGCCACGGTGTCTAATTGCAGTAATAGTTCAAAGACTTTGTCTTTGCTGTCACATATATTAAGACAGTGTTCTTTATTTAAGGTTAATAAGCTCAAATGTGTTCATACATACCACTTCTCCTTCATTCACTCATCCACTGTTGGGCATCCATGCATGTTCCATGAATAGCTTGGGTCTGTCCAGTTTTAAAGATACTTTAACAGTGTCTAGCAATCCCTGGGAAAGTAATAAGGAAATCTTTGCTTTGAGATTAAAAATACCTTTGCCATAGGATATTTTAAATTAACAGTGAATAAATAAATGATTCCTTTATAAAGCCAAAAGGATTTATATTCATAGCTGACATTTCGCTATTTCCCATTATTCAGGAATTTCTTGTAACTAGTTTTATGGTTTTTCTAGTTAATCACAACAATACAATCAAAGACATGATCTTTTTATAATTTCTATTTTATGAAAATGCACAGAGTTAAATAGCTTATATCACTGACTCTCTGGGCTCCATAAGTTCTCTTAATGTATATAAATAATTCTGAATTAATTAATGAAGTACTACATGTAAGTACTAAACTAAACTCAAATGAAAGCTCATGCTGGCAAGGTTATGGAGCTAGGAGAACATTTCTTCTTTGCTTGTGGGAGGGCAAACTTGTACAGACACTATGGTAATCTATAAGGCAACTTCTCAGGAAATTGCACCTCAACCTACCTCAAGACCTCAAATATTGAAATGACTTAGCAATTATGAAACTTTAGTCTAGTTAGCCTTTAATACTCCAATATGGGGAAATATCAGTCTACATCATTACACCATGTATATTGAAATGACTTAGCAATTATGAAACTTTAGTCTAGTTAGCCTTTAATACTCCAATATGGGGAAATATCAGTCTACATCATTACACCATGTATGGTAATTTCTGTGAACTCAGATATACTTATAGGCACTCCTAAAATGTACTGCACAAGTGTGAGAAAAGCTATGGTACTAAAATTGTGTGATCTTATCATTTTACATTATTTTCTATGTTCATAGATTATCTTGAAGAAGAATGGGTCTGGAAAATAGTTCTATAGCGAGTGAATTCATTCAAGAAGGATTGACAAATACCCTAATCTCAAATTGCCCCTCTTCTTACTCTTTCTGCTAATATATACAACCACAGCACTGGGGAATTTGGCTTTGATCATCTTAATTGTGGTGATTTCTCACCTTCACACCTCCATGTACGTTTTCATTTTTAACTTGTCCTCCATACACCTCAGTAATTCCTCTGTGATTACACCCAAAATGCTGATGAACTTCTTAGTAAAGAAGAATGTTATGTCTTACATGGGATGTATGACCCAGATGTATTTCTTTTTTTTTTTTTCCATTTGTGAGTGTTGTGTTCTGATGTCAATGGCTTATGATCGCTATGTGGCCATATGCAATCCACTCTTGTATACCATAGCTATGTCTCCCAAGGTGTGTTCCTATCTTATGCTTGGTTCATACATAATAGGGTTTTCTTGTGCTATGATTTATACTGGATGCATCCTAAGACTGACCTTTTGTGACAGAAATACCATCAACCATTATTTCTGTGATCTTTTCCCTTTCTTGCAGTTCTCCTGCACCAGCACTTATGCCAACGAAATAGAAATTCTTATTGTAGGTGGGATAGATATTATTGTGCCCAGTGTCATCATCTTTACCTCATCCGGCTTTATCCTCTCTAACATCATCTGAATGAGATCCACTGCAGGCATGTCCAAAGCCTTTAGCACCTGCAGTTCCCACATTCTTGCTGTTTCTCTATTCTTTGGATCATGTGCATTTATGTACCTTCAATCTTCCTCACCTGGGTCTATGAATCAGGGAAAAATCTCATCTGTTTTTTATACCATTGTGGTCCCCATGATGAACCCATTAATCTACAGCTTGAGAAACAAAGATGTTAAAGTTGCCCTGAGGAAAAACTTTAACAAGATATTTTGATCATAAAATCAGCATTGTTGTGATTATTGTTACGTCAATGAAAATTTCTGTGGTTTCATTTAAATTTACATTTTATCTCTCTGATTTTTTCTTCTGATCATTGGTAAAATATTGTGATTTTTTTCATCCTTATGTTTTTGCTATAAATATAGGTAATAATGCATTACCCACATACACTGAGCCAAAAAGCGCTCTCATTTGTCACTGTAACAAAGTGGGTATCATATTGTCTTTATTATTTATTGGACATCATTGTATACTGTGGAAATCGAAATGCCAGCATTTCATGAACTAGTTGTTTTCTTAATTGACTATTAAAAATTCATTACAGCTAGAAATACTTTGCTTTTGACTTTCTTATGTGAGTCAGTTCTGTTGAATTTATTTCCAAACACTTAAGCAGATTTTATGAAAATACACCATATATATATATATATATATATATATATATTACACACAGTTCAGTTCTTTAGTGATTCTAGTTCCCCTCCATTGTTCATAAAGTTTTGGTATATTTTTTAATCCTTGAATAATATAGTTCAGAGGTTCTCAACCTGTGGGTTGCTGACTCCTTTGTGTGTCAAATGACCATTTCACAGAGGTCACTAAAGACCATCTGCATATTAGATATTTACATTATAATTCATATAATTCATTTTCTTCTCTTAGAGGATATTGGAATATGATCATTTTCTGACTTATTTCATTGTAGGCTCATTATTGGGGAATATAACTGTGACTTTGTTAAAAGTGTTCATCAGAACTTGGTGAGTTTCTCAGGTCTTGTAAGTATCAGATCCTATTACCTGATAATATAAATAACTTAAATTGTTATGCTCTTATTTGTTTCACTCATTTCTTTCTCTTGACTTACATGTCAGGACAGATACTAATTACTATGTTAAATGAAAGTTGGGAGTGGACATTGACCTCCTTTCTTTCGAGGGACTACTTTCAACTTTTCTGCAGTTAGTGTGACTTAGTCTATGTCATCATTAGCCTTTATTATTTTGATGTGATACCTATCTTCTTCTGTATGTTATTATAAGGGTAGTTAGAACACTGCTAAATATCTCTGCATCTATTGATATTATCATATGATTTTAATGTCACATTTTATGTACTGTTTTCTAATATTCATGGTGTATGTTGAAAAATCCTTATGTGAATTAACTTGAGTATGTTGCAGATGTTTTTAATATGCTGTTGAGCAGCTGGCTTTAAAATATTTGTGTATTAGTCTGTATTTTATTTTAGGTTGTGTTTTATCTGGCTTTGGTATAGGATAAGCAGAATTCATAGGATTACATTGGATATGTTCTAACTCTCTCTATTTATGGAAGAGTTTTTAGACATGTTGGTGTTGATTTTTCCTTAAAGGCTTGCTAAAATTCAGCTACAATTTTGCATTGCTCTGCAGTCTTCTTCAATGGGAGAATTTCACTGCTCATCAATCATTACACATGATTTTTTCATTAATGTGTCAGATACTTGTTTATATGCTCTTGTCCAATTTCATACCACATATACAGTAAGAAATTCATAAATTTTTACAGATTTTTATAATGTGCTGGAGTATGATTTCCCCAAAACTGTTCCTTAATTATCCTGTGATTTCCTTCATTATCTGAGGTAGCATTCCATTTTCATCTCCAATTTCTGTTCAGTTTTGCTTATCTTTGATTCACTTGTCAGAAAGTTTGATCATGCTGTTAGTCTTTTCAAACTTGTTTCTTTGAGACTTGTAGTGTTCTTTTATTTCTCATTTCATGCACCCAGATTGAATCTTAATTATGACTTTCCTGTATTCATTCTTTGCTTTTGTTACTTTTTTAGCTACCGAAAATAATATGATACTACTGTTCAACTATGAGGTAACGTAAGTACCCAGAAAACACTGATGTTGAGTTGGGCTTTGTTTCCACCTTTTGTGAGTCAATTTTTTTAAGAACATCCCTCTGGCTGTTTTGGAGTTCACAGACAACTGAGTCAGGAGCTCAGCACAGAGTAGAGTGCTTCCCTAGTATTCTCTGGGTCACCAGTTCAATCTCTAGCTTTGGAAAAGGCAATGGGAAAGTAATTCCATTATAATGTAAGTTATTAAACATGTAAAATTAATTAGATATTAAAATATTGAGTTATATAACATGAATTAAAGAAAACTCAAAAAAATCTTATTTTACAAATGCAAATTTTACATATTATATATGAAGTGACTGTGGTTTTAACTGTGACACATTAGAATGTTACTATTACAAAGGATATTGTAATGCCTGTACTCCACCTTAAAAAAAGAGATCATTAACTAACTTCACCTTCATTTAAATTCAGCATTTGAATATTAGTGCCTCTGGCCCTATAATGACTACTAACATCCAGTGCTGTCCAATAAGCCCAGAGCACCATAAGGGATGCAAAAAACCAGTATCATTGAGCTGCCTCCGTAGTCCTTGAGAAAAAAAAAAAAAAGATATCTACAGGAATTTATTCACAATTATTCACCTATTGTCTAAAATACATTTTACAATGTAACAAAAGGGTCTTTACATTTCACAAAACCTTAAATTTTTAATTCCTGACTTTTTGTAAATAAAAGTAAGCCTGGTCATTTGCTGACTTAATGCACATTTTGATTCAAGTTTTATTTGGTTAATTCATGCTTGTCTTTATATAGTTTGGAGATACAATCTTGCTATATATTCCAAGTTTTCTCTGAAAACTTATTGTATTATACAGACAACCATTAATGCCTACCCCAGATCCCATACTGCTGGGACTAGAGGTATGTGTGACTGCAATCGACTAGACAGTATTTAAAGAAATTGAAACTGAGTAAACTGAGCTTTTGCTGGAACACTGATATCTTCATAAACAGCCTCTTAGTAATCACCCTATAACTTAAGAACCCACTTTTAATCATACATGCCTTGGGAACGAATATAATGAAAAGCAAGAAGGTAGGTTATCAGCCCATCAGGCAGTTTTCTTATACAACCCAGCAAAAGTTTCAAATATATCTATAAATTAATCTCACCTGACAAAACAGTTCTTGATCAATCCCCACCACTGATGCTTGATATTTGTGGAAAAGGACAATGCACATCTGTAATCTCCATGATATCATGCAAAATATCCTGAAATCAGTAATATATATGAGAGAAATAATTCATTCTCTGCTTCTAATTTACTTTCATAGTCACCTTCTGAGATTTTCAACTAATGATATATTAATCTGGCCATCATTCCATCCTAGAATCAAGAGCACTGGTGGTTGTGGCTGACATTTCACCATTTCATCCAGCATCTCGCTATTTCATCAAGTGCAATACATTGCTATGTTTTAAAAAAAAACTTAACTATTTTATTTAATTACAAAAATGATCTGATAAACACGATATATATCCATTTTACACAAATGAACCCAGGAAACAGAGATGTTTAGTAATTTGTCTATCTAACCGCATTCGTATTATGATTAGTGTAAAAATCACTGGCCTTATTAATATACTGTTACATTTAAGGTCTGATTAGTGTACTTGCTTTAAAATGTTTTATATTAATTATAAATATTTAGTTGATGTATGTTGTTTTGAATGAGAATGACCCATAGGCTCTTATGTTTGGACACTTGGTCAACATTTTGTGGAAATGTTTGGAAAAGAATAGGAGTTGTTTTCTTGAAGGCATAGGTATGGACTTATTAGAGGAGGTTGGTTACTGCGTATGGGCTTTGAATTTTCAAAAACCCAATCCAGGCTTGGCCTCACCTGCAACTTGTGGATCAAATGTGGACTCTCTGCACTGCCTGTCAAGTTCTCCCTGCCATGTTGTTCTTGGACCCATTAAAGCTCTGAAACTGTAGTAAGTCTCCACTAAAGGCCTATCTTTATAAATGCCTTAGTCATGATATTTCATCACAGAACTCTAAGACAGGGAAAAACATATAAAAGTGATTGTGGAAGACTGCAGTCCTACCCAGTGACAGAGTACTTATTTAGGTGCAGGGGTGACTTATTAGGCTGATCCTGTTCATTTTAAATAAATGCAGTAAGAAACATAATTTCTACAAAGTGGTTTGGGAAAAATCTCAGGAGAATTGATCCACTAAATAATTTTCCCATATATTTGAAAATAAAGTGCAATTTAAGCTTAGATGTGGCATATTCTTTTTATAGATTCACAAACAAAGGGAAAAATTAACCAAAGCAAGAGATTTCCCTTAAGAGAAGGTCAATGAGAAATGGGAGTTCAGTATTGGTGTATGTACAGAAGATGTACCAACCTCTAATGATAAGGTCACACTTTAGTCTCCATGGACAAAAAGATGTGTATGGTCTAGCAAAAAAAAAGAAACCACTTCATTTCCTTTATAAAACTGACATCTGTGTTCTGGTAAGAGATTGAAGAAGATTTTACTGTGTTTCAAATGCAATACAGGAGTAAAATCCATGAAATCTTCTGGTGTCCCATCCATTGCCAAGAGTGAACACACGAAAAACTGTTTATTTTAAATCTACTGTTTCAGAAGATTAAGAGCTCTTGTGATTTTTTTTATGAGCAGTATTACAGAAAGATTTCCAAAAAATATGAGAAAAAATAGTTTCATGATCAGATTCTTGGAATTCAAGAAACAAGCAGTCTTATAGCTTGAAAAAATCCTTCAGGAGAGCAATGGTAAGTAATAAAAAGAAACAGAATTGTTTTCTCTCCAAAGAATGATAAAGTAAGTTTTAAAAAAAATAATTTGTTTCACTTTTTGAGATTATGATATAATTACATCATTGTCTCCTTTCTTTTTTTCCCTTAAATTCTCACCATGTAAGCCCCCTTTCTCACTTTCAAGTTCATGTATATATTATGTATATGTATTATAAATATATAAGCACAAACTGCTCAGATCATATGTTATTTGTATGAATGTTTTTAAATCTATGCAGTCTGACTTTTATGTAAGACCTTCTTGAGATATCTGAAGATATCTTGAGACTTCTCTGAAGTTTGAAGCAAATCATAAAGCATTCATAACTTGTTTCAAAAAAATTTATTCATTGTGAGATATGCAAAATGAAACTAATTCACATATGCATCTACTACACATAGACGTACATTCATGTGCTTTGGGTGAAAATTACATACATAAAGTGAGAAAACAATTGTAATATATAATCTTTACAGATTCAAATTTACAATAAAATATTATTAAATATTAGCATGCTGAAAAGTGGATCTCCAACTTATTCACATTTTATGACTGAATCATTTTACTCTTTGATTAGCATCTCTAGATTTTTTCTCCCATAAAGCACATGAGTGTTTTTCAGACATTCCCAATATATGTGTCATGTGTATGGAAGAACATACAGTTGTAAATTCTCCATGGCACTTTACTTTCACCATCTCTTTTCTGTCTTCACAGATTCTCTTAAAAAAGAATGGTTCTGACAAATGGATCTTTGGTAACAGAATTCATTCTCTTGGGTTTAACAGACAACCCTGACCTCCAAATACCTCTGTTCTTATGTTTTCTAGCAATGTACATGATAACTGTCTTAGGGAATTTGACTTTGATTCCTTTAATTGTGCTGAACTCTCACCTTCATACCCCCATGTACTTTTTCCTACTTAACTTATCTTTCATAGACCTCTGCTATTCTTCTGTTGTTACACCCAAAATGCTAATGAACTTTGTACTAAAGAAAAATATCATTGGTTTTGTGGGATGTATGACCCAACTCTACTTCTTTTGTTTCTTTGTCATATCTGAATGGTATGTCCTGACAACAATGGCCTATGATCGCTATGTAGCTATATGCAACCCACTCATGTATAATGTTGCCATGTCCCCTAAGATCTGTTCCTATCTTATGATTGTTTCATATTTGATGGGATTTTCTGGTGCCATGATCCACACTGGATGCATCCTGAGACTGACCTTCTGTGATGGGAACATCATCAACCACTATTTCTGTGATCTCTTGCCTTTGATGCAGCTCTCCTGCACCAGCACCTATGTCAATGAGATAGAGATTTTCATTGTAGGGGGGAAAGATATCATTCTACCCAGTATTGTCATCTTTATCTCTTATGGCTTCATCATCTCTAGTATCCTCCAAATAAGATCCACTGCGGGCAGGTCCAAAGCTTTCAACACCTGCAGTTCCCACATGATTGTTGTTTCCATATTCTTTGGATCATGTGCATTTATGTACCTAAAACCCTCTTCAGTTCGATCTTTGAATGAGGGAAAAATATCTTCTGTCTTCTATAGCATTGTTGTTCCGATGATGAACCCTTTAATCTATAGCCTTAGGAACAAAGATGTTAAGATTGCCCTGAAAAATATTCTGAACAGGTTTTTATGAGAAATTTACTGTGTTTGTGAAAATAGCAAGAACTCTGAAATTTTCTAGGTGTTTAATTCTCTACATACACACACATACACACACACACTCCAACATATATATGTATATATGTAATGTATGTGTAACACACACAATATATATATATATGTATATATGTGTGTATATATATATATATATATACATACAAACATATATATGCCATGCCTTCATTGCTATCTTTTTATCATAGTGAAATAATTTATAATTTTCTTTCCATATATTTCCCATAACTCTTTTTTGTTTTTACACAAATTGCCATGTGTGCTTTTCAGTTTTTAACTTTTTAATTCTAAAATCTATTAACTAAAGGCTTTCTTCATTGTTATGGGGTTTGCTTTGATAAACCAAAAAAAAAATGGTCTGACAGTGATTAAACAAAATAACAATGTCTTTTCAGCATGTTATTTGACAATGATATTCAATTAAAGTCTCCTTGAAATAAGTATTTCCCAATTTAGTGCTTTCTCTATTGATTCAACACAATCCCAAATCTTCTGTTGCTACATTAGTCAGATTTATATTGTAACGATATATCATATATTTTAATGATAAATATAAATACATATGTTGGATGAGCACAATTCTAGAGTTTGATGAGATTAGTAGTCCGCAATAAAACAAAACCCAACTCATTAAATAATAATTCCAAAGTAAACTATTAGATTTCACGTCTAGGACTTTAAAATTTGGACTCATTTTACTGAATTTTGAAAATATTATTTCAAGCCATTCTGGACTGTTAAAGTTTCTGTACCATCTAATAAAATCATGAGCAGCATGGGAAATTTGTCAGATCATCTCTATTTTCATAAATATTTGTTATTGTCCTTCTTTTACATTATCTGTCTCAGGGGGTGATGATGGAGTTTACAACAAACCAGCTTAAGATGAAGTGAGTGTCCTGTGAGCTGATCAGTGATAAGTAAAATATATCGTCAATATATTTTTGGAAAAATATTTTCAAATCAGCTTCAGGATGGAGTCTACTGTAGAATGTAGAAATAGCTTCAATAATTATAGCAATGCCCTCTTCCCGTTGTCTGTGGTGTCTCTTGAAGTATCAGCAGAGGATTTCACTAAAGGGGATTTTCTCAGAGAAGCAGTAGCAGTAGAGGCAGAATCTTTGAACCAAATAGCAATGGAAATTTGGAAATCCCACTGAAGAAATGGTAATCCACAGACTTTTAGAGATGCCTCAACTTTCTATGAGTAAATATGATTTTGGTGTGTGCTCCAGGTCAAAAGGTAGAGTCTACTACCAAGTATCTTCCCTGTAAACATCAACTTTACTACCTGCTAGTGATGAAAGATTCTATCACTAATTAAGATGAGGATGATATGTAACCAGGAAAGCAATTTTTGAAAGGAACATTGATTGGATGGAAGGGTTCAGCAACTTTTCATAGTGAAACATACATGTCATACAAATTATTCACAATTAATTATGATCACAGGAAAACTGGCAAGGAAGTAATAGGGTTTTGTAAAATGTATTTCCAAGGTTTTAATGTAATTTCATTTACAGTTGCTGGTCTGTTTTTTCTAAGGAAAATTTCCAAAACTATGTCATTATCATTTTTTGTAATTAATAGTAGAGGGAATTTCTCAGGACTCCCACAGGTTAGTCATCTTAAAGATGACTTCATGGAACCATGTACATCAGACCAAATCTCTGATGAATGTTCAATAGCATTTTAGAAAATGGTGAAAAAGTATTTTCTTTTTATGGAACACAATGTTCTTTGAAGACAAACTGAGAGTTTCTTTTATATACCACAACCAGAAGTAAGATAGCTAGATTACTCTGTAGACACACTATTAGTCTTTGAAGAACCTCAATTTTGCTGTTCATCATGGCTGTACCAACTCATTTCCCATGGAATGCATGGGAATAGATGGATAAATTGCTAAGGTTTGATCAATGCATGCAATCAGTATGCATGAATGAAGACATCACATCTCTGATTAACGTGTGGACAAATACCTCTCTTGAAAACTAATAAATGTAAGCATCAGGTTGCTGAATACATTTTGATGACTACATTACTGCTTCTCTTCTAAAATTTGACAGTTATACTGTTTCTTTTTATGTTAACCAGGACAATATGCTCAAAAACATATTTAAAAAGAGTTTTGATGGAGACAACTTTAATGCTGGCTACTTGTAATATAACTTTGAAAATATAAGGCCATCTTGAAAAAGGAAACCTCAGTTGAGAAAAATGTCTGCATAAGATTGGCCTGTGGAGCATTTTGTGATTGATTAATATAAGCACCATTATCCTGAGTTTTTATTTATTTAATTTAATTCATCCACTTAGCTATCATTTAGGAGTCTGGTGGTTTGAATAAAAATGGCTCCTGTAAGCCTGTAGTGAGTAGCACTATCAGGATGCGTAGTCCTGTTGTAGTAGATGTGGCCTTGTTGAAGGAAGTGTGTTCTTGGGTGTGGCCTAAGAGGTTCCAGAAGCCCAAGCCATTCCCAGAGACAAGCTCTCTCTTCCTGCTGCCTGCCGATCCAGATGTAGATCTTTGAGCTCCTTCTCTAGCACTGTGTCTGCCCGTGTGCCTGCCATGATGACACTGGACTAAACTTCTGAACTGTAATCCAGCCCCAATTCAATGATTTCCTTTAGAGAGTTGCCATGCTTATGGTGTCTCTTCACAACAATAAAATCCTAACTAAGACAAGAAGTTTCTCTATACTATTTTTTTAAGTTTTAAGTAATATCCTTAATTTTCACAATGCTGAAATTAGCTAAAGGTTTAAGAAGAAATAAAACTACATTTATAAAGTGAGTTTTGATCTAAAGTTTCTTCCTATAGTTACTCTGATGGGTTCTAAAATTAACTCAATGGTTCTTTTATAAATTCCTATGATATTTACATTGCTATTTATTTATAGATAACATTTGAGAACTGAAACATTTTGTAAAATCCACAATAAGTTTACTGATGTCTAGATTTCTTTTAATATTAAATATTTAAGTGAAAATTGAATATCTTGCATACAAGTCCAGTTAAATTATCTATTTTTTAAGAATCATACACATACAATATAATACAGAAATATTAAAAGTGATAGTCTAAGAAATCATCCCCAAATTTTGAACAAAAGGACAACACTAATTGACCAAATTAAGATGTGAATGTGTGTGTGTGTTTGAGAATGTGTGTATGTGTGTGAAAAAAAGAGAGAGAGACAGAGACAGAGAGAGATAGAGACAGAGAGAGAGAGATACAGAGAGAGAGGGATAGAGAGAGAGAATAATAAATAATAAAAGGTCGAGAGAGAGAGAGAGAATAATAAATAATAAAAGGTCATGAAGTTGCGAGATAGTATGAGGGGAAAATGGAAAGGATGGAAATAATACTGTTAAAATACTCATGTATAAATTATAAATATATATTAAAATAAAATTTAAAACATTCATACATATATACATGTATATTTATATATATATATATATATATATATATATGTATTCCCACTCCTTATCACAGTTGTATTGATACACCTCCCATCTCCCTGTCAAATTCATTTTTCAAAATAAATATAAAATCTTGATGAATTGACAGCTTTTCAATATAATGTCTTCATTGTTTCATTTCATATTTTTGATCTAATGTCTATTTTGCCAAATGTAACTATTCTTACTCATAATCTTATTCACTTTAAGCTTACAAAAATTTCTTTTTTCACCCCCTCGCTTTCATTTTATGTGTGTCCTGAAAATTAAATTGAGTCTTCTGTACATAGACTATATATTCATCTTGTCCTGCTATATTCAGTGACTGTAAGGCTTTTATGTAGTAGTTAATTTTTTTTTCCTATATGATCACCATGAGTTGAAGGTATATTAATGTAATTTGACTACTTTATTTTGTTGTTTTATGACAGGTTTTTCCCAACTTGTTATCTTCTTTTGAAGATTGATATGTTGTGGGAATATTTTAGTTTTCAGGGATGATTGCATCTGACTTCTTTCCATTTTGCTTTGTGAGTTGCTATAGATTTCATTTTATGATTACTATAAAACTGAAAGAAAATATCTTGAGATAGTTTGTCTTAAAAAGAAAGCAATTTAACTTTGATTTCTTATAACTGTCTTATTCTTATGATATCTAACTGTTACGCAAGAGACTGAGATGCTGAGATAGTAAAATGGTTTCATTTTGTAAGTTGAACTTGTTCAAATTACATGTGTGATCACGATGGGTGGTATGATGTGGCACCTAGTGAAATATACTAATTCAGAGTAATGTGCCATAAAGACAATGCTGATTCAAAAACAAACAAACAAACAATCAAAAAACAGCTCTCATCTTAAAGGGAATAAAAGCAAGTTTATTCTTGAGCCATTTTTTGTGTGACCATGGCCTGGAAACACTAATTTAGGTTACTTCAAATCTCATTTTTCAGTGTGGAAGCATTTTCATAAAGTTTAACCCTCTTGAAGAACCACCAAGTTCATGTATCAAGATTAATTTAGAAAACATTGGAGGATACATCAGAAAGGCAGTTCATGGAAGATGCCAAGGCTATATGGTTAAGATGCTATCTGATGAGATTTCTAGCTTTTAGGATGGTGGAAGCTTGTAGTCTGCTGAGTTAACCATTTCCAAATCTTTATTCATCATGGGATGTTGGTTCTGAAACAAAGGAGGGTAAGGAGTATCTGTGGGAGGGTAAGGCTAAAGCTCAGCCAAATAAGGTAAATACTATCTAGGGCATGCAAAACTCAAACCTTGCCTGTCATTACAGTTTTGATTAGTCAGTCAACCTTTTAAGACACAGTTTCCCTCCAGGATTTTATTTGTTTCACAATGACATATGTTTAAAAAGAATTATTACAGTCATTGGACCTTGATGTTTGTACAAGAATTATTACGTAAATGCCTAGAAGCCACAGAATCTGAGTTTAAATCATTCTCTCTCTCTCTCTGTCTCTTTCTCTCTCCTCTCTTTCTGCATGTTAAATGTGACTTATATCACTGATGTATACCTTCATCCCCTACATATAAAACTTTATATGAATTAATCTATATAATTTGTTGATTAAAAAACATATCAGTCTCTTCTGCATTTCTGATTTTTTCATTTATATTCTATATGATAATTCTTTTCCTTCCTTCTTGTCTGAAAGCATGCCAAATATCCCAATACTTGATTTCTCTGGTTTAGTCAAAGCTACAGGACAATTTTAACCTTGTAAGGTAGTTAGACAGACATTAGCAGGTTCAAGACCATTGGTGATAGACCACTCTGTAAAAAAGAACTCCCACAAAGAAGCTTCCTGAAAAGCTAATCAAATGGTAAAAACTTCTATGGGTAGGTAAAAGTGGAATATTGCTGATCTATGTGGATTCTTTTGTCCACTCTCCTCTCAGGGTTGTAGCGAAGCCATTGGTCCCCAACTTGTGGCTGTTGAGGAGACGACAATGTTAGTCCATTGGTCTGGGCAGGTCTTCGAACACAGGCTGAAAGCTGTGGGAAACAGACTTCCAGGTACACAGTTTTCAGTGAATCAGCTATTTATTGAAACAAGGGAAGTCTCACCTACATGCATACATACAGAGAGGTACAATAATCAAACAAAAAAAGAAAAAAGCCAGATATATTTTAAAATATATTTGCAAGAAATACCTTTAAGAATACCTGAAGTATGTTATAACATACCTTAAAAATGTTTACATCTAGTTTTACAAAAGTCTGGGGATAGACTTTGTGGAATGTTATCACTAAAGACATGGTAACAAACTGCAAAATAACAAAACAATAGTTTTCCCTAAAGAGAAGGTTACGGGAATACTGGAGATCAATATTGGCTCAAGCATGGAGGATGTATAATCCCCAAAGAGAAGGATATAACTGAATGAAATATTGAGTCCCCAAGGAAGTAAAGACCCATCTTGGGTAAGCATCTACATGCCATCACCTCATCTCCTTTTTATTCTGCAATATTTCCTGGGAAGAAGCTGAGAAAGATTCTTTTTTGCCTATGACTAATTGCCTTATGCAATTAAACTCAGAGGAGATGTCTAATGTCTTTTTAAGAGCCACGTATGGCTCTTTCTAATATAGAAAGCAAAGCTGTTTTTGAATTTTTCTACAGTAGATTATGATTATGATTATTAAACCTAAGCAGTTACTTAAAAAGATGTCCACAGCACACATGAAATTAATTTCATGTAGTCTCCTTTAAGAATAAAAGGAACCAGTGCTTTAGAGCCTGATAAATAAGGACAAATATCAATGTGAGGGGTAAAAAGATTTCTTTCTTTAGTAGGGTAAGTTTTAAAATCTAGTCATACTAATGCTTGTATTTGCTGAATACATTTACTTAGAAATACTAATATGCAAAAGTGCTTATGATATTATACTTGTTTTGACCACATGCCCTTTATGAAATATCCCTGCCTGGAGATTCATTCTTATATGTCTCTCCTCTATATTGATACACATTTGTGTGTTTGTATAAGTATACCTATAATGAGAAGATTATTTGAGGAAACAATATGTTGCCAATTCATCATTAACTGGTGTTAATACGTTGAACATTAGATTTCCTAAACCTTTTTTATTTTACAAAATTTAACTTTCTTTGACTTGAGCCATTTTCTCTCCCACTAGCTCCAGAAACCTGCGTTCTTCAACCTGTTTATGTGAATATAAATGATATGTGACTTTTTATAGGGGAGATGATGTGGTATTTCTTCTAAAGTATGTTTTTTTTCTTAATTTTTCGTGGTGGCTTTGGATTAAAATGAGTTCCACTATCTATATGTATACTTTTATATCTGTTATGAGCAATTCTAAAATTCCAGAAAAATGTCCTAGGTATATGAATAGAATCATCAGAGTCAGTAGAAATACAGACTACAGCATCTTATTCAATATGCTGCATTGTGTGACAGATTCTAATCTCTTTAGATTTATGAATTTTTGTGACAATGGCCATATCATAACCAACCACAGATTCAGTTTCTTTTGCTTGATATTGGAAATTCTGTTCATGATTCTAAGTATACTGAAGGCCGATCATCATCAGATTGCTAAAACTTTCACCTGTATCAAGAATAGACCAAAGAAATAATGATTGAATTAGAAGAAATAGGAACAATTAGGTCTTTGTGCATCTAATGTTCCCGTTACTCTAGAATTTTCAAGAAACCAGATTAGCATAATAGGCTCTGGGCTCAGTTCTGGGTGGATAGTGATGCCCTTTACTGTATTTATCCTGTAAAATGATAGTGGAGGAGACAATGTTGTTCAGTGTCATGTTAGCATAAAGGCAGATTCAGGAATTTAAGTTGTTTTTTTTTTTTTTTCATTCAACTGGAAAGTAACATTTGAAAGCAATGGAATATTTAAAAAATTTTTCCCTGAAATTTCATTTCTTTTTCTATCTCCACAGATTCTCCGGGAGAAGAATGGCTTTCGAAAATAGCTCTTTGGTAAATGAGTTCATTCTCTTGGGGATAACAGACCAGCCTGACCTCAAAATACCATTGTTCCTACTTTTTCTGATAATATACATGATAACTGCATTGGGGAATTTGACCTTGATCATGCTAATTATGCTAAATTCTCACCTTCACACGCCCATGTACTTTTTCCTCTTTAACTTGTCTTGCATTGATCTCTGTTATTCTTCTGTAATTACACCCAAAATGCTAACGAACTTTATACAAAAACAGAATGTTATCTCTTACATGGGATGTATGACCCAGTTATACTTCTTTTGTTTTTTTGTCATTTCTGAGTGCTATGTGCTGACTTCAATGGCCTATGATCGCTATGTGGCTATCTGCAATCCACTCATGTATAATGTTGCCTTATCTCCCAAGGTATGTTCCTATCTAATGCTTGGTTCATATTTGATGGGATTTTCTGGTGCCATGATCTACACTGGATGCATTCTGAGACTGACCTTCTGTGATGGGAACATCATCAACCACTATTTCTGTGATCTCCTCCCTTTGATGCAGCTGTCCTGCACTAGTACCTATGTCAATGAGATAGAGATTTTCATTGTAGGACTGAAAGACATCATTGTGCCCACTGTCATCATCTTTACCTCTTATGGCTTCATCCTCTCCAACATTCTTAAAATGAGGTCTACCGTAGGCAGGTCCAAAGCCTTCAGCACCTGCAGTTCCCATATACTTGCTGTTTGTCTATTTTTTGGATCAGGTTCATTCTCGTATCTCAAACCTGCCTCAGCTGTAACTATGGATGAGGGAAAAGTCTCTTCTGTTTTTTATACCATTGTTGTTCCCATGATGAACCCTTTAATCTACAGCTTGAGGAACAAAGATGTTAAAGCTGCTTTAAGAAAAACCTTGAATAGAATTTTTTTATCAGAAATTAAATTTCTCTGAGCCAGTACTTAAACCACAGAGAGATTATCTGAGCTTGCTCTATTTTTGATACTACATTTTTGTATTTCATGTATTTTATCATGACATAGTATATTTAGTATGTTTTGATGAAAATGTTTTAACATTAATTTTCTTTTTATATTGATTGAAATTAGAAATTATCTGGTTTTCATCATTTTCTTTCACTAGGTTTTGATTTCTTACTCTGTGTAAAATTGATACATTTATCATTTTACCACTTTTAGAACAGCGTTAAATATTCCTTCTATTTTTTGTTTATTATTATAGACATTATATATAGGAAATCTTGTACAGTTTTCCCATCAATAATATTAAGTTGTCTGCATGTCTATATAGGGAAGTGACCATAGTTACCATTTGAAATGAAATGTGTTTCTGTGTTCTTGTCTTTCCATCCTCTGCTGGACAATAACATTTTGCTCTCTAATGCCAGGATTTAGTAAATACAGATATTTCTACATTGACCATTGTTTATGTTCCATATTTCAGGTGTACTTATGGTACATAGAACATTGTTTTACTAGGTGTATAATATTTACCGTATAAATATGTGCAAGTATTAAAATGTGCTAAAATACACTTTTCCAAACACCTAATATTGAAGCTCATGAAGTTGATAGTTTACATAATTACACAGGATTCTTAAAAAAGGTACACGAACCTTCAGACTTTTGATTTCAAGCCTCCACCCTTTTGAAACATACTTTCCAACTAAGTGAAATATGAAGAACTATTTCTATTGTCTGCTTTTATGTTGATGATCTACAAATGAACCTCTGCATTCATTGTGGCAGTAATATTTATTCAGTAAAAGTGTTCGCTGCCTCTTTTTTTTTTATTTTCAACAGAGTGTGCTAGTTTTGCTGTGAAGTTAAAGATAATTGATTCAAGCTGGTATCTTACTTTTTTGGACAAAAAGCCTCAAAAAATTTAAGAGGCATTTAGGTAAGATCTTGGGAAGGAATGGAAGTGAAAGGTCAAAGATACACATTTAACATGAAATCTCTGTGTGGAAAATGAGAAATAAAAATTAAACAAAAATATTTATGTAGATTCTAAGATTGAATTTTATGTCTCTAATAACTTTAAATCTCAATAAAGCTTTCATTAAACACTATTCATGATGTATGTAAGTGTGATGGCTGATATTGTTTGTCTACTGGACAGATTTGGGAAGAGAAAATAAATTGAGGGATCATTTATATGAAATTTGTCTGTAGGCAGGTCCTGCCCTGTATAAGAAGGTAGTTGAATGTGAGCCTGAAACAGGTCAGTAAGCCACGCTCCTCCATAGTCTCTGCTACAAGGTTTCTGCCTTGAGTTCCTGACCTGACTTCTAACCCTGATAGATTAGGGCCCCAGGAATTATAAGATGAAATAAATCATCCAGCTCCAAGTTGATTTTGCTCAAGCTCTTTTGTCATAACAACAAGAAAATTAGGACAGTAGGTTCACAGGCTTTTAGAAAATTACTGAAAATGAAGAGATTTTGTGGCAAAGTTAGTAGAAAATAGCCTTAATAAACAAAACAATTTATAATTGAAATTTGATAGGGAAATTAAACTTAAGGAAAAAAGAATGGAAAATCTTTCTTCTCGGGAACGATCTAGAAATACAATGAATATAGAAAGTTCTCTGAAGGTCATAGACATGTCACTTAATAGTAAAGAAAGTTTAAGTTCAAAGTGAAGGAGACACTAGATAAAACTAAATCACCTCTATATTGTGATTTCGTTTACTCATTCTCATTTTTTTCACATTTCTCATTCACTATGTGTATAGAATGAAAATAATTTAAAACCTTATTTGGCTGAGAAGGTAATGCAAACTTGAAAAGTATATTTAGTGAATATCTCATGGGAAAGTCCCTCTGAGAGGATGATGAGAGCTATGAAAGAGGGTGAAGAGTTAGAGGGACATAGTAGGACTTGGAAAGTGAAAGCAGTTCCCTGACATGGTGTCTTCCTGTTCTCAAGAGACAGTGCAAGGAGATGGCAAGAAGGTATGGAGAGCTTATAGGAAAAAGGAGAATAGCAACAGTTTAAAGTACTCAGCCAGAGTGGACTCCCAGCCACAGTGCTGGGAGTGCATAGTCCCCTTCTATCCTGAAGGAATAAAGCTAATTTAATTTTGCTATCTCTAGGACTGTCTGTATTTCCTAGATTTCAATTCTTTGTCTGTGTCAGAGAATGAGCTCAGGCATCCTCTAGACAACCATCAGCACCCTGTTACAGTTCACTTTTCTCATGAGCAAACAGCAGTAAACAGCTGATCTAAGAATCTTGCCATCTGGTGTGATGTCACCCTTCAAATTGTTTTTAGGATAATTATAATAACATAAACTACTTTCTAATGATTAATGTTTCTCCTTACAAATTCAGAATTATTGTATATAAAATGGAATATAAATGATGCACTGTCAAAATTGCTTGGATTTGGATTCCCATAATGTTTAAACACCTGATTTGTGGCCTGACATAACCTGATCCATATTTAAGGGCTCTGGTATCAATAGTTTTGATTTTTATTCAGTGGATAAAACACCTGTAGAAGAGTTGAAACTGAGGGAAGATTCTCATCTTTTTTACCCTTTAGATACAATATATTTATTTAAATTGCTTTTTGAACAAACATATGTGGAAATAAAATAATATCTGTAATATTTGGAACTCTGAAAGCATTTCAGGGGTGTGTACATTCCTGGTGATATTCATAACAACTTAGAATTAACAAAAGTGGGTAAAACTATATCACTAATCAGTAACTTCTCTGTCAGTAATCTTCAGTAACTTTGCAGTAACCTGCAAATCACACGTCTGATTCATCTTCAGAAAAGATGACCTTCCTGTGTAATTTACTTCCATACTTTATTGTTTCTTGTAACATTTGTTTTTAACAGTGAAAGTACACTACGTAAAATTTAAGCAAACAAGATTTAAAAATACAAATAAATTTATTTACCATCTTACTCCACTTATATATTTGGGTTTTCCCAAAGCGTAGTGCTTCTGGGTATTTCTTAACATTTTTTTAAGTGACAGAGTTTTGTTTGTTTGTTGTGTCAAAGAAAATACAGATCATGTGAGAGAAAATATAATTGTTTTATGTTGTCACAGCTGAGAGCTATATTGGTACTGGGAAATACTTGTTCATCTGTATTCTGAAAAGGTATTTATACTTTAATGTGCAAGTTTATGAATTTAGTGTATAGCAAAAATGTGTAGAGGAATAGGTCTATGCAAAAGCTAGGAAGGGTCTGTATTCCAGGGATCTATGAAAAGGAATAACATTCAAAGGCATGTGTGGTCCAGATGGAATGTAGAAAGAATGTTAGGAATGTTGGTATACATCTTTAATTCCAGTATTCAGAAGGCAGTCATGGTTCATGCCTTTAATCCCTAAGGAAAACCGAGTATGAAAGCAGATATAGAAAGCCAAACTCAGAAAGGGTCATTGCCACAGAGGAAGTAATGTTTGAGGTAAGTCAGAATAAATGTCAGGGAAAGTGACAAATCAGAGCAAGAGTTATCAGAGTGAGTCGCAGTGAATATATCACCAACTCTTGAGATAGCAAGCAGGCTCTCAGCTCAGAGCAGAGTTGCAGTTCAGTCCAAGGCAGAGAGTCAGCCAGCATCTGCTAGAGTCAGAAGAGTTTGATCAGAAACAGTAAGCTGGCTCAGGATATCAGTTTGAACCAACTGTTTGGAGAGGAGTTTGAGCCAGAACAGCAAGTGAGTTGAATCAGAAGAGTCAGAATTCAGAAGGAGCTAGCTAGTCAGAGTGGTTAGGTCAGCAGTAAGTCTCAGAAAGTTTACTCGATTGTACAGAAGTTTAAATGTTCTAAGGCTGAGGCCTTCCGTTCTATGCTAAAGAATAAATTGTAAAGATGCAGAAATTCTCCATGGCTCCATGGCTCTAGCACTACTAAGAGTGATTTAATTAGACAAAGAATAAATTGTCCTCTGCCCTGAATCAACATCTACATCTGGTGATTCTAGTTCTACATTTGGCACCTTACATCAAGTTACATGCCCAACGTGCCCAATGTGGTTGGTAGAAGGCAGATGGATGCCAGTTACATGAGAAAATTTTTCCACAATGAAACTTTGATTCAATTAATTAAACCATCTCTAAGCAAGCTTCTGCTATTGCTCCTGCTGCTGCTGCTGCTGCTGCTGCTGCTGCTGCTGCTCAGGATCTGTACTGTAAGGGTCATGACCTAGGGCACTTTGCTGGAAGACTGGTATATCAGTTGTAAAGGGACTGAGAGGTCTGTTTTTAAGACTTAATAATATTATCATTGTATTACACATTGTATTAGCTTACCTGGATTTCAAATTATTCTGTTTGTTGTTATTGTGTCCATTCTGTTTCCCACCATGAAAGAAAATTCAAAAGTTATTTGACAGACATACTATGTAAAATATATATATATATATATATATATATATGTATGTATATATATATATCAGCCTTAATAAACATCTCATGTTTAACATTTGTATTTTAAGAATACTCATGATAAAGAAACAACAAATAAAATAAGAGGCTATGAGTTTGAACGAGCAAAACGTGGGTTACATAGAAGAATTTGGAGGGAGAAAAAGTAGTGATCATGTAATTATATTATAATCTCAGAAAATGAAAGTATTATTAAGTATATAACATAAAATAATTAATATCTGCTCTTTTATTTCCCCAACTTTTAGTCTTTGTTAAAAACACTGCCCTCCTGTTTGTATTGAAATTTGCAAACATATATACACATAAATATACACACACACAAACATAAGTATATTTATACATATAGATACATATTCATATATATATATATGTAAACACATAAATACATATATACAGAGAGAGACATATTTAAAACCTGCATTTTTTTGTAAAGGCTGTGTAACTTTACTATATGTCATAAGGACCCAATCTTTCTCTGTATCTGCATATTAAGACACTTGTCATGTTTAGTCTTGGGTGTCATAGAAGGTACACAGTCATTACAAGAATTAATATATATTGATTCAGTTATTCACTGTCTCTGCTTACTCATTGATTAGACATTTATGTGCAAGAATGTCACAAGTGTACATCCTTTCAGCATTTTTAGGAAGTAAATAATTATGCGATTCTACTGATATGCTATATATAACAAACAAAAACAAGGCACAGTGTCTAAAGACATGAAAGTTAGCTTTAACACATAGTATATTTACATCCTATATCATATAAGTTTCAACTATTGATAGCTAAAATGCAACCCCAAATTTGATTGTGTAGACATGTCTATTAATGACATCAACATGAAATTTTCCCATAAGTCCACATAATTTGTTTTTTTCTGTCACTATCATTGAGATGCTTCACTGTTAATTAAGCTGAGCCTTGATGAGGGAAGAGGCTTATGTGTTGTGCATTTTGTTGAAAATATATATCTCTTAATTATCCTGCTACTGAAATCAGAGGAAGCACAGATTGATGAGCCTACATCTCCTTAAGTGAGTAGGAGAAGGGTGAATAATCAGACTGACATATTTCTCAGACAGAGTAGAGTTATAGGTGTCCACGATCTACATGGAGATAGATGCTAATGATAAAATAGACCACAGGAGAGGTGATTTTCTTCACAGTGTATTTGTGTGTGTGTGTGTGTGTGTGTGTGTGTGTGTGTGTGTGTGTGTGTACTCCTCAAAAAACATTTGGGAACTCAAAGAGAAAAGAATTTCCTCCTTCATAACATGTTGGTCCTGAGGCTTAGAGATGTTTATAACTAATTCAGAATCACAACTTAAAAATAGGAGACTCAACTGATAAGAGAATCTCAGTAAAAGATTGTCTAGATCAAGTTGACCTGTGGGTATACCTGTAAGGAATCATCTTGATTATATCAATTCATGTGTGTGCCACTGTGGGTGTCACCATTCCTTAGGTTTGGTCCTGACTGTGGAAGAGTGCAGAAAGTGTGGTGAGTAATAATGATACATGAATTCTTTCTTTCTTTCTCTTGTCTGTGATAAAGACCAGCTGTCTTCAGTTCCTTCTTTGACTCACCCACATTGAAAGCACTTTGTACCTTAAAGGAATGGCAAAGGGCAATATGGTATCCTGACCCTGAATTTTGTAAAAGATATAGCTAGAATGCAAAGTCAAAAGCACATGGAGACTGCCATTGAGCTAAAGGTCTCAGATGTTTATTGACTGCAAAAAGCCACAGATTTGAGGAAGAAGACACTATATGTTTCTGACCAAACAAGCCAACATGTGAGGGATTCCAAGTTTTGGCACACTTCTTAATCTCAGAATAAAACTAGGGATGGAGTCAAAAGTCTCAGGACATCCCAGGTCTCAATGGATGACTTGGACAGAAGAGAAAATCTTTGCATGCTCTCTGAACTTATAGACTCACTAGCAGTGTTTGTAAAAGCTTCAGCCTTCATCTTGACCTAAGAACGCAACCCAGGATGATATCTTAAGTGTTAGTTCACTCCTCAGACGGTGATTCATAGTATGGGCCAATTCTTGATATATTTCCTTATATTTACATCTTGTCTTTAATGCATTGACTCACTCTTGTTATTGGAAAAGTTGATCTGTTTGGCAGTAATCAGGTAAAAGTACTTGCTGAGAAAGCATCAGACAAAGATCCAATACCCCAGCACACACATAAAAATACAGGTGTGGTCATATGCAAATTATATCTTCAAGACTGTGGGAGCTGGCCACCATTCTAGCTCCCTGATCAATTAGAGATTCTGTCTTAAAGAATAAGATGGAGAATGATAGAGTAGGGCATAGGAAGTCCTCCTGGGGTCTGCATTCATACAACAGGCCCAAAATCCAAATGTGTACACACTATATAACCACTCATACCTACACACCAAAAGGTTAAAAAGAAGTAAAATGGTTAATATACATGCAATTATACCATTCATTCTTTCATTCCTCCCCCTCTCCACTTGGTGTTGCTCATTGATCCCCAGGCTACATTTATGATACAAAATACCTACACAACTGAGGTATACCCTCAATATCAACAAGTAAAATTTGGTAGAAATTTATCCACATTCATTTACTGGTTCACAAAAATAGGTTTTGCATACAATAGAATCATACTCAGCACAAAATATGTACTATCTGGCTTTTCAGTAAAATGTTGACATTTCTTAATTTTGTATAAAAACTATACTTTGATTCAATTTTAATTTACTTTGATTTGTTTTATATATCACCATTTTTGAGGTCTTGCCTTACTGATATTTGATCTCCCTATGTTCTTCATTTTACCCTGAAAGTTCCTGAACCTGCCAAGCTGTCATGGAATCCACAATTGACTGGATTTAGTTTCAAGAGTACTGGCATTTAAGAATTTGTCTCTTCACCAGGATTTAATAATTCACAATATAGTTAATCAAATGTACTGATATATAGAGAGAATATGAATGGCTATATGTAACCCACAGACAATATTTAGATACTGTGAAACTTCAATATTGAGGCTTACAGTAGAGTCCTAATGTCCAAAAAATATGTACTATATGACTCTTAATATTATTTCCATGTCAAGTATTCTATGCAGCACCATCAATAAAATTTATGCAGAGGGTTGAAACATACATTGAATTTGGGATATTTTCAACTCATGATGGTGCAATTTTGTCATGGCCTTTAATAAATCCAAAAGCTTATTTAGGAAATTTCATTATTTTTCTCATGTGATACAACATTTCATTCCTTAATTCAACCCAACAATCTAGGAAAGTTCATGGTGTGTTTATCTTCCCTAAAATAATAATCAGAACCACAAGCAAAGCAATATAAAGTCACTTTTCCAAATTATTATAGTAGTGAGGAAGTATAGGCTGAGGAATCAAACGTAGAACCTGCAAGCACAAGTAAAATACTGCTTTTCAAATCTAAAGGGTAATCATGCAGCTATTACCACTCATGTTATGAATGTGAAAAAGGATAGCATATAGTGAATTAGGAGGGTGGAAGCAGCTGAGTGGTAAAGTATTTGTCTAATGTGTACAAGGTCCTAGAATCCATCCAAAGAGTAGCAAATAAAAACTACTTAATTTTAAAAAATGATTAAGGGGCCTAATAAATGAAATGTGTTACTAGACACTCATTGGATTTTTTTGTGAAATTAATAAAGCCTGTGGTAGATGTTTGGAATATTACCATTAAAGCATACACAGAGGTAAACAAGCAATAAATTCCTTTATGGGAAGAAGGTATTGGAAAATGTGAGTTCAATACTGGCTTGAGCATGAAGGATATAAAATCCCAAAAGAGAAGCTCATGTCTGATTAAAACATTCAATCCCTGAGGAAATAATGTACACTGTGGTCTAGCTTGTAAATGTAGCCAGCTGATTTCCTGCTTATACAGATGTGATGTACTTTTGGGGAAGAGACTGGGGAACTTTCTATCTTGCTTATCCCCAGTGTAAAATAAATTGAAACCTGTGTGACATTTCTGGAGTCTCACTAAGTGGCGTGTTTGATAAAGGGAATGCTATTTACTTTCCTTGTGACAATACAGTGGTTATGATAGCAACACTATGAATTATGAGCAATGGATCTGAAGACACACAGGAATGGGTTTCTACAGTATCCTTTTAAAATCAGAGGACTAAGGGCTCAGCGCCTAATATTAGTCTTCTAGGATAACTGATAAATAAAAGTGATTAGTTATCCATATGGTTTTCTCTTTTAAATGGGGTAAGTTTTGAAATCTCTTCATGCTAGTATCTTCCTTTTCATTTAAGACATTGATTATCATTACTGTGTATAAAATGACATGTATGATTAAAAAATTGTTATTTTTTTATATTTAAGAAGTATTCTGAAGCAAACTCACCTCTACAACATAAGATACTCAACTACTGTAATCATGCAGAATTCAAATTCCCAAAACTTGTTTATAACATACAATTGAATCCCCTTCTGTATATCTAACTTTCTGTCAGTGAAGGCCAGCAGTGACAGTCCTATTCTGTTTCTGTTTACATAAATCTTTTAGATTGTACATGGAAATCTTTTAGATTTCGCATAGATTATGCAGGATTTTTCATCAAGGATGTTGTATTTTGGGAGTACATATTACTTGAGGTTGAGAAGAATCAGAGTGTCCTCGATGTACACTTTTTCACCCGTTTCTTCAATGCTAAGACACAGGTAAAATCACTGGATAGCTGAAATAAGTGTCCAGAGTGAGTAGATGCTCCATTTGTGGTGTCTTAGTTAGTTATCTCATTCTCCACGGACAGATCTCATACTCCCTGATATTTGAGAAGTTTATTGAGAAAATGGCAGCAACTTAAGCATTTCCTAGATTCTGGTTCTTTCTTTCTTTCATTTTTCTTTTTTCTTTTTCTTTTTTCTTTTTTTTTTTGAGAACTAAGTTCTTAATAGTAATCTCACAGAGTTCAAACTATGGTCAGTACCAACTTCTTTCGATACTAGGAGGAACCTGAAAGAGAAGAGAGAATGAAGAATTCTATCCTTTGTCCATTTCATTAAACCTTTTCTCTAGTTATATATTGAGTAATCATGTCAGCATACAAAATCCCCAGGCTCAGCATTCAGGACAGTTATGGATATTTTTCATCTTTATTTATTTCATCTATATTTGAGATTCTAGCACAAGGCAGCAATTGTCATTTATTTCACTATAGTGTGAAAGAAAGCTTCACTGACATCAGGTTGCTTTTTTCAGATACTCTCTGCATATATCTACAGTTTGAGAGAGAAGATACTATTGGAAGTACTGTGAGGTTCTTCAAGGTCTCTACAAATTTTCAAAAGAAGAATGACTCTGGCAAATGGCTCTTTAGTAACTGAATTCATTCTCTTAGGTTTAACTGACCAGCCTGACCTCCAAATGCCCCTGTTCTTAATTTTTCTAGTAATGTATATGATAACTGCATGTGGAAATTTGGCCTTGATCACTCTAATTGTTCTGAATAACCACCTTCACACACCCATGTACTTTTTCCTCTTTAACCTGTCTTTCATAGACCTTTGTTATTCTTCTTTAATCACTCCAAAAAATGCTGATGAACTTCATACTAGAGAAGAACATTATATCTTACATGGGGTGCATGACCCAGTTCTATTTCTTTTGCGTTTTTGCTATTTCGGAATGCTATGTGCTGACAGCAATGGCCTATGATCGCTATGTGGCTATCTGCAATCCACTCCTGTATAATGTTGTCATGTCTTCCAAGGTGTGCTCCTATCTTATGCTTGGTTCATATTTCATGGGACTTTCTGGTGCCATGATCCACACTGGATGTGTCCTGAGACTGACCTTCTGTGATGGAAACACCATCAACCACTATTTCTGTGATCTGCTCCCTTTGCTGCAGCTCTCCTGCACCAGCATCTATGTTAATGAGATAGAGCTGTTCATTGTAACAGGAAAAGATATCATTGTGCCCACTGTCATCATCTTTACCTCTTATGGCTTCATCGTCTCCAGCATCCTCAAAATAAAGTCCACTGCAGGCAGGTCCAAAGCCTTCAGCACCTGCAGTTCCCACATAATTGCTGTTTCTATGTTTTTTGGGTCAAGTGCATTTATGTATCTCAAACCTTCCTCAGCTGTATCTATGGATGAGGCAAAGTTCTCTTCCATATTTTACAGCATTGTGGTCCCCATGATGAACCCTTTAATCTACAGCTTGAGGAACAAAGACGTCAAAGGTGCCTTGAAAAAAACGCTGAGAAGAATGTTTTTGTGACAATGCAGTCTCTTGATAGATACTACACAGGCAGGCTCTTTGTGATTAGTGTATTTTTGGTGGAAATTTTATGTGTGATTTTCTTATATGGAGATGATTATTTTGTATTAATTTGTTCATGATTTGTTTTTACAGCAGTCTGTGTTTCTTTATCTTGTATAAAATTTCTTCTCATCATTAAACTCCTTTAATAATAACATTGCATATTTATTTTTTCTTTTAATTTTAATAATAGACATTCAATAAATAAGGATCCTGACATGTATACTTTGTTGCCAATTATATTTATGGAAGACTAACCATATTTGCTATTTGAAGCCTTGAAACAGTTGGTTACTATCATATTCTGTCTGTTCTTGTCTTTGTTTGTCCAAAGGGCAATATAATACCTCTTTTCGATGCCTATGTTGAATAGATATACATATTTACACACTGATTTTTAAAACACCTACATCAGGCTGGGCAATGGTGGCATACAACTTTAATCCTAGCATTCAGAAGGCAGAGGCAGGTGGATCTCTGTTAGTTCAAAGCAAGCCTGTTCTACACAATGAGTTCCAAGACAACCGGAGTTATAACAGAGAAACCCTGTCTTGGAATAAAATACACTTGCCATATATATATATATATATATATATATATATATGTATATATATATATATATGTATATATATAATTACTGTGTTTTAAATATTCAGTTGTCAACTGTATGATACTAACTTGTAAGTATAGACCAACATATTTATAGTCTTAAAAATATTTTCTTCATGTGAAGAGGCTACTGAATCTAAGTAAGTTAGCAATTTACAAAATGTAACAAAGATCTCTAATTGAAGCGTATAAATACTCACGCCCTTGATTTCATGTCTACCCCTATTCTCTATAGTTTTTTTTTCTATTGCACTGAAATGAAATATGAGGCAGTATGTCTGCTTTGAGTTTTTGTGTGTGTGTGTGTGTGTGTGTGTGTGTGTGTGTGTGTGTGTGTGTTGTTTCAGGCTCTCTAGGGTATTTTTTTGGATTTTGTTCCATCATTATTTCCTCATGACAGAAGTTTTATTCTTCCTTTAATTCTTCCTGGGAATAGAAGATGCATTAGCAGATGATTGGCTTAAGTAAGATTTTGAGTTCTTGTACTAAAAGGTTCTGATATGCATGGAGGGGCTTTTAACAGAGTGAACAGTCTATTGGTAGAGAATGGACTGTACAAAATTTACATACTATGCAGAGCCTCTAACAAGATAAAGAGTGTTTTGTGGGAACAAAAGTTCTAACAACAGTATGTAAGGCAAAAGCATGCACTATGAAAATGTCTAGGAACTATCCTATAAAATTTATATTTTAAAGCTTTATCATTTAACTGAAAGTAATTGAATGTATTCATAACTTCAAATGCTTTAGATAATAAATGAAAAAATAAAGAGTGACTTATGTCGTGCTCCTTGATTTTGATACTTATGCAGCCATCGATTGAGCAATCAACTCTTGCATATAACATCTGGTTTAGTTCCCCCTCCTCCGCCATGGGAGTCTAGCAATAGGATCAGACCATTCAGACACATATAGCAGCTGTTCCCCTCTCTTCTGGAACACACATTCTCTGGTTTGTCCTCAATGATCTTGCCTGTGATAGTTCTAGACATTAAGAGACACCATTCCATGGCCAGTTGTGTCCTTCCTATTTCCTTTTGGTATATGTGGGTCAAAAGGAAATGGCAGGGCCAAATGTTGATCATGAATCTATAAAGTAATTGCAGAGACTGATTTTGAACAGAATCAGAAGAGAGACAGAATTGGACAAACCCACATTCACAGAGAGACCAATGTGGCCTGTGAGGTGGTGGAGGAACACAATTTATACAGCTGCATTGTACCATTAAGGTAATTTCCCTACACATATAGAAGTATACATTATTTATATTTGTGTTGGTACTTACATTGATTTTAACACTATATTAAGGTACCAACACTATAAATAAGATTTGTATTTACATTGATTTAAACACTATATGCTACCAACACTATGAATAAGGTTTGTATTTACAGTGATTTAAACACTATAATAAGACACTATATCAAATAAATAATATATTAACTCATATTCCAAGATAAAAATAACATCTCATCATTTCGATTTGTTTTGTAAGAATTAATGGCTCATCTAGGTAATGCTTCAGTGACAAAACAAACTGGGCAATCCAGATTTCCCAGAGTATTGACTATTTCTTTTAGCAGATATGGAGTTCTATATCAAATGTGGGTTCTTTAAGTAAAGGGAAGACATTGTTCCATATACGATGTGCTGGGTAGTTGTCTATCTACTTGAAACCAGCTAGAATAATTTGGGAATAAGGAACCTTAGCTAAAAAAAATGTCTTCATCAGATTGACCTGGGAACAAGACTGTTGAAAAAAAATGGGAGTGTTTATGATTAATGTGGTGAGGCTTAGTTCACCATGGGCTGTGCCAATCCTTGGCAGGTGTTCCTGGGTGCTATAAGAAAGCAGCTAATCAAGTCATGAAGAGCAAGCCAGTAAACAGTGATCCTCCATGGCCTCTCTTTCAGTTCCTGCCTCCAGGTACCATTCCTTACCTTCCCCAGTGGTAAATTGTTATCTGAAAGTATAAAATGAAGTAAAACCTTTCTGGTAAAGTTGGTTTCATATAAGTCATTTTTGGGAGATTATAATTACATGAATTATCTCTCCATTCTCTCCATCTGAAACCTACTCTATTTCCTCTTGCTCTCTTTTCAAATTAATTTATTCTGTTTCTTTAATTGTTCACATACACACACACACACACATGTAAATATATTCTAAAATGTAACATATATATGTACATATACATGTATATGTATATATGTATGGACTCCTTATTGTTTCTCTCCTTTAGAAGTTTGTATGGCACTTTCAGGTATTATTAAATCTAATTTTTAGGAAATAGAGAATCAAATCTATCTTGAGTTCTCTGGTTTCTCTGTCTAGAGTGCATTGAGTCTTCAGCAATAAGGACTTACTTTCCAACATCGGGGGAGGGATAATCAAGGGCAACAGGAATAGCTTATAATATTTTGGTTGTCTCTTGAACAACTTTGACCTACCAATCAAAAGAAATTTCAATTGTTTTGACTTGCATTTTCCTAATTGCAAGGGAGAATGACCTTTTTTTCTCTTTTATTATATCCTTTATTATTTAAAACAATTTTAAATTTAAATATATTTGGCTCACATTCTTCCCCTCTTCTAAGTCCTTCCATATCTTCTTTTCTTAGACCATCTAAACTTTAAGGTTTTTCCTCAAGAAACAAAACCCAATACAACAGCACAGACCCAGAAAACAAGACAAAACAATATCAAAACAGAAACAAACAATAACAACAACAAAAATCCCACCAATCTCTAACCAAATCAAAACACACAAAAAGTTATGGAATCCATTATGTGTTGGTCAACTACTCCTGAACATGACTCCTCTCCTGGAATGGTTGATATACCCAGTGTTATTCATTTGCAAAACCTAATTTCCCTCACCAAGCAGGTATAAATGATAGAGCAATTGTTAATGCTTAATGTAGTGTCTAGGATTACATTCATTACATTTACTACATTCATTCATCAATTCATCCACTCACTCATTTGTTTTTTAGTATATCAAAATAAAATATAATCAGATAAAACAAAGACTATCATATCACAATTGGAAATGACAACATAACAAAAGGAAACTACCCCAATATTATTGCACTCAGGAATCCCATATGAACACTAAAATGGAAGCTATAACATATATGCAGACCCTTGCAGACTTCTGCATTGCTTCTTCAATTTTTAGGCACACTTGTTTTCTTGGTTCTTCCCACCATCTCCTCTGGCTGTTACACTCAGTATGATTGATATATATATTCATACACTTGTGTGTGTTTGTGTGTGTGAGAGTTGGTGTGTGAGTCTGTTTGTGTGTGTGTCTGTGTGTGTGTCTGTATGTATGTTTTCTTGAACACTACTCAGGTTGTTATTCTTATCCTCTTAAGTTCATCTTTAATATCCTTGAATTATTTGATAAAGGAAATGATTGTTTTTTAAAAATTCTGTGTCATGGGGTTCCTTTATATAATTCTCACTGGATATCATTTCTGCAGTACTAGTGGCTTCGAGAGAAACACACTATCTTGGTCTTTCATATCATGTGTGGTTTTACATTGTGACTCGGGCATGTGACTTTCTTTTTCTACTTTGTTTCTGATGTGAGACCATAAGTTGCTAGGTTGGCTCTGAACAGGATCTGTGTTATCAGAACTGGGCGAGAGGCAGCTGGTATGTGAACTGCTCCTTTGGAGCTAGGATTTTGGAGCTAAGTGTGGTTATGGTTGGCAGCTTATCCATTTTCAATCAGTATTGGGAATGAAGGCTTATCAAAAGCAAAAAGATGAGACAAAATAATTAAATAAAAGGGATAAAGATGGGAAAAAAGAATTTAGTGTTTTTATTATTGGGAGATGATTTACTATACAAAAGAGAATGTGTAAAGTACTTCAAAAATTCTTGAATTTGATTGAAAAATTAAGTGTATAGGTTTGATAAATTGACAGAAATTGACACAGAAATCAGTACCTTTACCAATACCAATAGACTCTCCAATGAATCAAGAAATATTCCCAGTCATAATTATCTTAAAAACCAAAACAAAAACTGAATTATGTATAACACATATGTGAAAGTCTTTACCATGAAAATTTGAAATTTCTCAAGAAAAATTAAACATGAATCTAGATGGAAGGACTTCCCATACTCAATATCGGTAAAACTAATATTGTAAAAATGATTTTATTACCAGAATCATTTAAGAATTCAATGTAATCCACATCAGATTCCAGTGCCATTATTCAAAGATATTCTAAATTCATATGGGAGCACAAAATATCTTGGAGAGTCAAAACAAATCCAAGCAAAAAAAGATCAATACTAGTAATGTCATCAATCCCGATTCTAAAATATACAAAAACACCATAGTAACAAGAAAGAGTAAAATACTTGGGCAAAAACAAGGGAACTAAAGAGGACATGGTTAAAAATCCAAGGAAGCAACAACCACTTAAATTTTGGCAAATATGCTAAAATTACACATTGTAGCAATGATAACCTGCTCAAAAAGTGGTTCTGGAAAAACTACATGGCCACAATTTTAAAAATAAAATGGAACTCAATTGCCACAAAAATCATCTTCAGATGGATTGAAGACTTTATGGTAAATAAATTATGGTGAATAAATGAAATTCTGAAGCTTTTATAGGACAGAGTAGTGACAAAGATATAGAGACAGGGGTTTCTGAATTAAACTCTGGTCACTCAGGTTAATGCCAACAATTGAAATATGGGACTTTGTGAAATTAACAACTTCTCGACAGCATAGAAGTTAATCAAATAAAGAGATACTCTATAGATTTTGGTAATTGATCAACCTACAGAAGATTAATATATAACATATAAAAATATAAAACAGAAAGCCTAAAAAACACTAAATCAATTAATATATGTGCTAAGAAAATGAACATTTTTTTTAAAAGATTAAATGGAAATGTTCAATAAACATAAAATTGTTCAAATTCACTAGACTTCAGAGAAATGTAAAATAAAACTACACTGAGATTCTGTCTCATCTCAATTAGAATGGCAGTCAATGGCAATTTTAAAAATTGTGGAGGGGTGGTTGGAAACCTGATAACATTTCTCCTTTCTTTGCAATTATGTCAAATTTTTCTATTATATTATTATGTAACTATTATATGTAAACTGTACTTCCAAAATAATAGATGATTCTAACTTACAAAATAATTAAAGAAAAAATTAATATACTGGAAAGGTTGTAGACAAAATGGAGCCAGAGAGATACCTATACATCAGTGTTTATTTATAGTGTCAGTCAAAATAGTTACATTATAGACCACCCCAAACGTCCAACATCAGAGACATGACTGAAGAAAATGTGGTACATTTATATAATGGTAATTTTTTTAAGCCATAAAGAAAAACAAAGTTATGTCATTTGCAGGAAAATAAATGCAATTGCCGATATTCGTACTAAGAAAATTAAGAAATTCTTAGAAAGGCAAAAGTCATATATTTTCTTCTTTTTGTGATTCCTGCATTGTATATAGGTATTTAAAACTAGATCTGCATGTGACATGAAAGTAAAAGTGAAACTTCCAAGGGAACAGACAGGACTAATAAGAGAAGTGGCAGAAAGGGAAGATAGAGAGCACAGGGGAATGGGCTGCACAGATAACACACCTTGCATGAAAATATTCTTAGGTAATACAATATTGGATACAATGAATAAACACCGTGAAAATTTGAAAAACTGGTTTCATAAAATATGTTCCCAATTTAATATCGGAGCTTCAGTTTTTAAATTCGATGAATCTCAAGAGCTACTTAAATTTCCTTATCCCTTTTAATTTATTAAGGAAAATTTAATTGAAGAAATCAGGATACCACCATTATAAATGTCAAAGATCCTAGAAATTGCCCTCGCCAGATGATGGGCTGAGATATTCAAGCAGGATTATGCAAACTCCATCTGTCTCTCTCAGTCTTGATCACATTTTATACATGTGGTAACTTTCTCCAAGATTCCTTCATTCTCCACTCTCTTCCCTCCTATACGAATGGAGCAATTAAACCCACAGGTTCTGCAAAAGAGAGTATTAGTCTTTTTCTCAGCCTGTGCATGAGTAAATTCCTTCTAGAACATAATGAGAAGTGGCCCTAGACTTTTAGTTCAATGTAGACAGATTGAAATATCATAGGTATAAAGCTAATGGAAAATCATTGATTCTGCATCTGTCTTGGAGTATTTTGCCAATGTTATCTCATAACGTTCAAGTTTTCACGTTTATAATTAAGATTTTGATGCATTTTACCTTGATTTTTCTACAGGATGAGAAGGATGTAATTCCCTTCATTTACATGTGGGTAACAAGTTTAATAGCATCAGTGTACCTTTTGCTGTTAGTGCTGCTTTTTTGAATCTTTTTTAAATTTTTGAGAAAAGATATTATGTAGCATAGATTGACCTCAAAGTAGATAGCCAAGAATGACTTGAACTCCTGTTCCTCTCATTTCAACCTCTCAAGTGAGGAGCTTACAGGCATATGCCACGGTGTCTAATTGCAGTAATAGTTCAAAGACTTTGTCTTTGCTGTCACATATGTTAAAGACAATGTTCTTTATTTAAGGTTAATAAGCTCAAATGTGTTCATACATACCACTTCTCCTTCATTCACTCATCCACTGTTGGGCATCCATGCATGTTCCAATGAATAGCTTGGGTCTGTCCAGTTTTAAAGATACTTTAACAGTGTCTAGCAATCCCTGGGAAAGTAATAAGGAAATCTTTGCTTTGAGATTAAAAATACCTTTGCCATAGGATATTTTAAATTAACAGTGAATAAATAAATGATTCCTTTATAAAGCCAAAAGGATTTATATTCATAGCTGACATTTCGCTATTTCCCATTATTCAGGAATTTCTTGTAACTAGTTTTATGGTTTTTCTAGTTAATCACAACAATACAATCAAAGACATGATCTTTTTATAATTTCTATTTTATGAAAATGCACAGAGTTAAATAGCTTATATCACTGACTCTCTGGGCTCCATAAGTTCTCTTAATGTATATAAATAATTCTGAATTAATTAATGAAGTACTACATGTAAGTACTAAACTAAACTCAAATGAAAGCTCATGCTGGCAAGGTTATGGAGCTAGGAGAACATTTCTTCTTTGCTTGTGGGAGGGCAAACTTGTACAGACACTATGGTAATCTATAAGGCAACTTCTCAGGAAATTGGACCTCAACCGACCTCAAGACCTCAAATATGGAAATGACATAGCAATTATGAAACTTTAGTCTAGTTAGCCTTTAATACTCGAATATGGGGAAATATCAGTCTACATCATTACATCATGTATGGTAATTTCTGTGAACTCAGATATACTTATAGGCACACCTAAAATGTACTGCACAAGTGTGAGAAAAGCTATGGTACTAAAATTGTGTGATCTTATCATTTTACATTATTTTCTATGTTCATAGATTATCTTGAAGAAGAATGGGTCTGGAAAATAGTTCTATAGTGCCTGAATTCATTCAAGAAGGATTCACAAATGACCCTGATCTCAAATTGCCCCTCTTCTTACTCTTTCTGCTAATATATACAACAACAGTACTGGGGAATCTGGCTTTGATTGTCTTAATTGCGGTGATTTCTCACCTTCACACCTCCATGTACGTGTTCCTTTTTAGCTTGTCCTGCATAGACCTCGGTTATTCCTCTGTGAATACACCCAAAATGCTGATGAACTTCTTAGTAAAGAAGAATGTTATCTCTTACATGGGATGTATGACCCAGCTGTATTTCTTTTGTTTTTTGCCATTTTTGAGTGTTGTGTTCTGACATCAATGGCTTATGATCGCTATGTGGCCATATGCAATCCACTCTTGTATACCATGCTATGTCCCCAAGGTGTGTTCCTATCTTATGTTTGGTTCATACATAATGGGGTTTTCTGGTGCTATGATTCACACTGGATGCATCCTAAGACTGACCTTTTGTGACATAAATACCATCAACCATTATTTCTGTGATCTTTTCCCTTTGTTGCAGCTCTCCTGCACCAGCACTTATGCCAACGAAATAGAAATTCTTATTGTGGGTGAGAAAGATATCATTGTGCCCAGTGTCATCATCTTTACCTCATATGGCTTTATCCTCTCTAACATCATCCGAATGAGATCCACCACTGCAGGCATGTCCAAAGCCTTTAGCACCTGCAGTTCCCACATTCTTGCTGTTTCTCTATTCTTTGGATCGTATGCATTTATGTACCTTCAACCTTCCTCACCTGGGTCTATGAATCAGGAAAAATCTCATCTGTCTTTTATACCATTGTGGTCCCCATGATGAACCCTTTAATCTACAGCTTGAGAAACAAAGATGTTAAAGTTGCGCTGAGGAAAACCTTTAACAAGATGTTTTGATCATAAAATCAGCATTTTTGTGACTATTGTTATGTCAATGAAAATTTCTGTGGTTTTATTTAAATTTACCTTTTATCTCTCTGATTTTTTCTTCTGATCATTGGTAAGATATTGTGATTTTTTTCATCCATATGTTTTTGCTATAAATATAGGTAATAATGCATTACCCACACACCCTGAGCCAAAAATGGCTCTCATTTGTCACTGTAACAAATGTGTGTATCATATTGTCTTTATTATTTATTGGACATCATTGTGTACTGTGGAAATCGAAATGCCAGCATTTCATGACCTAGTTGTTTTATGAATTGACTATTAAATACATTACAGCTAGAAATACTTTGCATTTGACTTTCTCATGTGAGTCAGTTCTGTTGAATTTATTTCCAAACTCTTAAGCAGATTTTATGAAATCACACAATATATATATATATGTATATATATATATATATATATATATATATATATATATATATATATACACACACACATACATATACTGTTCAATTCTTTAGTGATTCTAGATCCCCTCTATTGTTCATAAAGTTTTGGTAGAATTTTTCAATCCTTGAATAATATGGTTCAGAGGTTAGTAACCTATAGGTTGCTGCCTCCTTTGAGTGTCCAATGACCATTTCACAGAGGTCACTTTAGACCATTCGCATATTAGATATTTACATTATAATTCATAATAGTAGCAAAACTACCGTTATGAAGTCTCAAAAAAATAATTTTAATGTTGGACAGGTCATCACAACATGAAGTGTATTAAATGATCTCAGCATTATAAATTTTGAGAACCACTGAGTCTACTTGCAGGTTGGACAATGCTTAAAGATGTGGACCCATTTTTCCTCTGGAGGGGAAAGAGGACACCTCTAGGAATTAGAGTAATGAGTTGTGTTGAAACTCAAATTTTGGGTTTGTATGCTAATTTGTTTTTGTGAATTGTTCTGTAATAATTGCCTCTGTGTGTGTGTGCGTGTGTGTGTGTGTGTGTGTGTGTGTGTGTGTGTGTGTGTGACTTTATTTATGCTAATATTATTCTTTAGGTATTTAACAGACATTTATTTATGTGGTAGTATGTTTTATTTTGTGAGTAATCTCACTACAAATTTCTCAGTTATACTTTCTTCTGAAGTGAAGGTGTGTTGTTTTATCACAACTTTGCTATTGTTTATTATTTATTTTTCATGATTATATCTATTGTGAGTTACATGATACTGTTTATCAATGTAGTTTTTATTTCTATTTTGATGGCTAAAGCTATTGAATTATGCATATATTTGTGTGCATGTGTGTGTATGTGTGTGTGTGTGTGTCTTTCAGTGAGTGTTAGCCTCTTGCACTTATTATTTTCATAAGCATTGTTTCTTACACATTTAAAAACCAAATTTAGGTTTTTGATGATTAACATATTTGAGTTTTTTATACACTCCAGTTATTCATCTCCTGTTGAAGGAATAGCTGGCAAACACATTCCTGTATTTTTTACTCCTATTTTTCTTGCTGTGGAGAAATATTTTTGATGCATTCTTATTTGTCTCTTTTTACTGTCATAAAATAATTATTAAAGATATTTTCATGAAAAAAGAGGTCATGAATTAGAAAGAAGAAATTATATGGAGGGATTTAAAAGATGGATAGGGCAGGGAGCAATGATGTAATTATAATATAGCATCAAAATGGAGATACCTTGAAAGAAACTCACATAAGCAAAAAGACAAAACTACAATAAAAAATCACAATGGATATATAAAAAGACAAGACCTCAAATAATCTCAAAATTAAGAAGTGAGTTTTAAAAACACCTCTTCAGAAATTCACAGACTGCATCTATCTTGGAGTGTTTCCCTCGTGTTTGCCCATTGTCTTCAAGTTTCAGTGTTTCATTAAGATCTTTCATACATTTCGTGTTAAATTTTGGACAGGATGAGAAGTAAGGATATACTTCCCTTTATTTATGTGTAGATAACCAGTTTTGCTAATTTTGACGTGTCTTGTTACTATTGTGCTTTTATTTTTCCTAAATTTGGAGAAAAGATTTTAAATAGTCCAGACTGTCTGAAACTAAGCAGCCAAGAATAACTTGAGCCCCTCATTCTTTCATCTCCAAGACCCAAATGAGGAAGTTAGAGGCATATGTCACCATGTCTAACTCTAGCAGAAGTTTAAAGGCTTTATCTTTGCTCTGACTTATTTTTATGATATCCTTGTCAGGAACAAGATGTTTGTGCTTTGTGATTTCATTTTATACCTTATTCTATTGCACTGGTCCGTCTTTATGTCTTTGTGCTAGCACTGTGTTGTCGCACAAGCTATATTTTTATAGTATAGTGTGATATTAGGTATTATAATAGCATCTACATTGTTCTTTTTGCCTAGAATAGTTTTAATTTTCTGGTTCTGTGATTCAATGTGAATTTGACAGTTTTTCACTCCTTTGAAGAATGACACTTTAATTTTTGATGTCCACTACATTGTCACTAAAGATTTCTTTAGATAAAAAAGCCAATTAATTATATTTAATATTTGCTGACCCACTGATATGAGAGTTCTTTCCATCTTCTTGCAGCTTTGACTTTAGATGATTTGTACTGCCTTGCTTAATTCTACTTCATTTTCTTCTATTAAAGGATATTGGAATATGATCATTTTCTGACTTATTGAAACATAAGTTCATTATTGGGGAATATAACTGCTACTTTGTTAAAAGTGTTCATCAGAACTTGGTGAGTTTCTCAGGTCTTGTAAGTATCAGATCCTATTACCTGATAATATAAATAACTTAAATTGTTATACTCTTATTTGTTTCACCCATTTCTTTCTCTTGACTTACATGTCAGGACAGATACTAATTACTATGTTAAATGAAAGTTGTGAGTGGACACTGTTCTCCTTCTTTCTTTCAAGGGACTACTTTCAACTTTTCTGCAGTTAGTGTGACTTAGTCTATGTCATCATTAGCCTTTATTATTTTGATGTGATACCTATCTTCTTCTGTATGTTATTATAAGGGTAGTTAGAACACTGCTAAATATTTCTGCATCTATTGATGTTATCATATAATTTTAACTTCATATTTTATGTACTGTTTTCTAATATTCATGGTGTATGTTGAACAACCCTTATGTGAATTAACTTGAGTATGTTGCAGATGTTTTTAATATGCTGTTGAGCAACTGGCTTTAAAATATTTGTGTATTAGTCTGTATTTTATTTTAGGTTGTGTTTTATCTGGCTTTGATATTCATGAGCAGAATTCATAGGATTACATTGGATATGTTCTAACTCTCTCTATTTATGGAAGAGTATTTAGACATGTTGGTGTTGATTTTTCCTTAAAGGCTTGCTAAAATTCAGCTACAATTTTGCATTGCTCTGCTGTCTTCTTCAATGGGAGAATTTCACTGCTCATCAATCATTACAAATGATTTTTCATTAATGTGTCAGATATTTGTTTATATGCTCTTGTCCAATACATACCACATATACAGTAAGAAATTCATGAATTTGTTACAAATTTTTATAATGTGCTGGAGTATGATTTCCCCAAAACTGTTCCTTAATTATCCTGTGATTTCCTTCGTTATCTGAGATGACATTCCGTTTTCATCTTTAATTTCTGTTCAGATTTGCTCAGTTTCATGTGGCAGAAAGCTTGATCATGCTGTTAGTCTTTTCAAACTTGTTTCCTTGACACTTGTAGTGTTCTTTTATTTCTCATTTCATGCACCCAGTTTGAATCTTAATTATGACTTTTCTCTATTCATTCTTTGCTTTTGATACTTTTCTAGCTAGTGAAAAGTGATATGATACTACTTTTCAACTATGGGGTAACATAAGTACTCAGAAATCACTGATGATGGGTTGGTTTTCCACCTTTTGTGAGTCAATTCTTTTAAGAACATCCCTCTGGCTGTTTTGGAGTCCATAGACAACTGAGTCTGGAGCTCAGAATAGAGTAGAGTGCTTCCCTAGTATTCTCTGGGTCACTAGTTCAATCTCTAGCTTTGGAAAAGGCAATGGAAAAGTAATTTGAGCCAATGGCTACAGAAAGTGCTCTCCAGGATGTCATTGCTAAGTCATATTTTGGGGAGATGATTTTATTTTCTTGCAATACCTTTGTATGCATTAATATTGACCTAACGAGTTCGCAATGTATTTGTGACAGTATAAAATGGTAAAAATCATATTAAGTTACACCAAGGTTGGTTACTTTTTGTTTTTTGTTTGTTTTGCTTTTCTTTGTTTTGTTTGAGACAGGGTTTCTCTCTTGTAACTCTGGCTGGTCTGGATCACAGAGATCTGCCTGCCTCTGCCTCCCGAGTCATGGGATTAAAGGAATATGCCACTACTGCCAGGCTTAAAAAAGTTTTAAAAAAGTAAATTCTTACAAATTTGAATTTTTAGGTGTTTTCTATATTCTTACATATAACTTATTTCTCTTCTTTTTTTATTTAATTAAAATTTTCTAGGTTTTCATACAATACATCCCAACTGCAATGTCCTCCCAGTCCTCCTCCACCTCGTGTCTCCCCTAGATCACTCTACCTCCACTTCTCCTCACAAAATAGCAGGCCTCTCAAGAATATTGACTGAACATGACACAAGATACAATTAGACTAGCACAAACCCTCACATCAAGGATAGATGAGGAACTGCAGCAGGAGAAATGGGGTCTCAAGAACAGACAAAAGAGTCAGAGAAACCCCAATACCCACTGCTATGAGTCCCACAAAAACACCAAGCTAGAAACCAAAATGTACATGCAAAGGACCTGGAGCAGATCATTTTGGTCAAAATCCTGAAGAGTCTAGAATGAATATAAATTACAAGGCTAGTGATTGCTTGAAAGAATACATTTAGTTCCATGATAATGTAAGTTATTCAAACATGTATAAATAATTGGATATTAAAATATTGAGTTATATAACATGAATTAAAGGAAATCTCAAAACAATCTTGTTTTAAAAATGCAAATTTTACATATTATATAAGAAGTGACTGTGGTTTTAAGTGTGACACATTAAAATGTTACTATTACAAAGGATATTCTAATGCTTATACTCCAACTTAAAAAAAATCATTAATTAGCTTCACCTTCATTTGAATTCAGTATTGGAATATTAGTGCCTGTATCCCTATAATGACTATTGACATCCAGTGCAGTCCAATAAGCCCAGAGCACCATGAGGGATGCTAAAAACCAGTATCATTGAGCTGTCCCCTTAGTACTTGAGAAAAAAAAAAAAAAGAGGTATCCTTAGGAATTTAATCAGAATTATTCACCTATTGTCTAAAATACATCTTATAATGTAGCAAAAGGGTCTTCACATCGTCACATTTCACAAAACCTTAAATATTTAATTTCTGACTTTTTGTAAATAAAAGTAAGCCTGGTCATTTGCTGACTAAATGCACATTTTGATTCAAGTTTTATTTAGTTAATTCATGCTTGTCTTTATATAGCTTGGAGATAGAATCTTGCTATATATTCCAAGTTTTCTCTGAAAACTCAGTGTATTATACAGACAACCTTTAACGCCTACCACAGCTCCGATACTGCTGTGACTAGAGATATGTGTGACTGCAATCGACTAGACAGGATTTAAAGAAGTTGAAACTGAGTAAACTGAGCTTTTGATGGAACACTGATATCTTCATAAGCAGCCTCTTAGTAATCACCTGATAACTTAAGAACCCACTTTTGATCATACATGCTTTGGGAATGAATATAATGAAAAGCAAGAAGGTAGGTTATCAGCCCATCAGGCAGTTTTCTTATACAACCCAGCAAAGGTTTCAAATATATTTATTAATTAATCTCACCTGACAAAACAGTTCTTGATCAATCCCCACCTCTGATGCTTGGTATTTGTGGAAAAGGACAATGCTCACCTGTAATCTCCGTGATATCATGCAAAATCTCCTGAAATCAGTAATACATATGAGAGAAATAATTCATTCTTTGCTTCTAATTTACATATGTTATCAACTTCTTAGATTTTCAACTAATGATATATTAATCTGGCCATAATTCCTTCTTAGAATCAAGAGCACTGGTGGTAGTGGCTGACATTTCATCATTTCATTGAGCATTTTGCTATTTCATCAAGTGCAATATATTTCTTTGTTCATAAAAAAACTTAACTATTTTATTTAATTACAATGATTAAATAATTAATTAATGATTAAATAATTAAATAATTAAATAATTAAATAATTAAATGATCTGAAAAACACATGATATATATCTATATTACACAAGTGAACCCAGGAAACAGAGATGTTTAGTAATTTGTCTATCTAACCACATTCGTATTATGATTAGTGTAAAACTCACTGGCCTTATTAATATACTGTTACATTTAAGGTTTGATTAGTGTACTTGCTTTAAAATGTTTTATATTTATTATAAATATTTAGTTGGTGTGTGTTGGTTTTAATGAGAATGACCCCATAGGCTCTTATGTTTGGACACTTGGTCAACATTTGGTGAAAATGTTTGGAAAAGAATAGTTGTTTTCTTGAAGGCATAGGTATGGCCTTATTGGTGGAGGTTGGTTACTGCGTATGGGCTTTGAGTTTTCAAAAACCCAATGCAGGCTTGCCCTCACCTGCAACTTGTGGATCAAATATGGACCCTCTGCACTGCCTGTTAAGTTCTCCCTGGCATGTTGTTCTTGGACCCATGAATGCTCTGAAACTGTAGTAAATCTCCAGTAAAGGCCTATCTTTATAAATGCCTTAGTCATGATATTTCATCACAGAACTCTAAGACAGGGTAAAACATATAAAAGTGATTGTGGAAGACTGCAGTCCTACCCAATGACAGAGTACTTACTTAGGTGCAGGGGCTACTTATTAGGCTGATTCAGTACATTGAAAATAAATGCAGTAAGAAATATAATTTCTACAAAGTGGTTTGGGAAAAATCACGGGAGATTTTTAGAAAATCCACTAAATATTTTCCCACATATTTGAAAATTTTGTATAAAGTATAAATTAAGCTTAGAAGGAATCTCTGGAATATTCTTGTTAAAGATTCACAAACAAAGGAAAGGTTAACCAAAGCAAGAGATTTCCCTTAAGAGATGAAGGTCAATGAGAAATGGGAGTTCAATATGGTGTAAGTACAGAAGATGTACCAAGCTCTAATGAGAAGGACATACTTTAGTCTCCAAGGACAAAAAGATGTGTATGGTCTAGCATAAAAAAAGAAACCACTTCATTTCCTTTATAAAATGCCAATCTGTGTTCTGGGAAGAGATTGAGGAAGATTCTACTGTGTTTCAAATGCAATACAGGAGTAAAATCCAAGAAATCTTCTGATGTTTCATTCATTGCCAAGAGTGAACACAAGAAAAGCTGTTTATTTTTAATCTACTGTTTCAGAGGATTAAGATCTCTTGTGATTTTTTATGAGCAGCATTTCAGAAAGATTTCCAAAAAATATGAGAAAAAATAGCTTCATAATTCAGATTTTTGAAATCCAAGAAACAAGTGGTATTATAGCTTGATAAAATTCTTCAGGAGAGCAACGGTAAGTAATAAAAAGAGACAGCATTGTTTTCTCTCCTGAGAATGAAAAAATGAGTTTTAAAAAATCGATTTGTTTCACTTTTTGCGATTATGATGTAATTAAATCATTGTCTCCTTTCCTTTTTCTCTTAAATTCTCACCATGTAAGCCCCATTTCTCTCTTTCAAGTTCATGTATATATTATGTATATGTATTATAAATATATAAGCACAAACTGCTCAGATCATATGATATTTGTATGAATGTTTTTAAATCTATGCAGTCTGACTTTTATGTAAGACCTTCTTGAGACATCTGAAGATATCTTGAGACTTCTCTGAAGTCTGAAGCAAATCATAAAACATTTATAACTTGTTTCAAAATATTTATTCATTGTGAGATACCCAAAATAAAACTAATTCATATATGCATCTACTAAACATAGACTTACATTCATGTGCTTCGGGTGAAAATTACATACATAAAGTAAAAAACAATTGTAATATATAATCTTTTTGAACTCAAATTTACAATAGAATATTAAGTATTAACATGCTGAAAAGTGGGTCTCCAAATTAATCACATTTTATGACTGAATCATTTTAGTCTTTGGTTAGCATCTCTAGATTTTTTCTACCATAAATCATGTGTGTGGTTTTCAGATATTTCCTAATATATGTGTCATATGTATGGAAGAACATACAGTTGTAAATTCTCCATGGTATTTTACTTTCACTATCTGTTTTCTGTCTTCACAGATTCTCTTAAAAAAGAATGGTCCTGACAAATGGATCTTTGGTAACAGAATTTATTCTCTTGGGTTTAACAGACAACCCTGACCTCCAAATACCTCTGTTCTTATGTTTTCTAGCAATGTACATGATAACTGTCTTAGGGAATTTGACTTTGATTCCTTTAATTGTGCTGAACTCTCACCTTCACACCCCCATGTACTTTTTCCTCCTTAACTTATCTTTAATAGACCTCTGCTATTCTTCTGTTGTTACACCCAAAATGCTAATGAACTTTGTACTAAAGAAGAATATCATTGGTTTTGTGGAATGTATGATTCAACTCTACTGCTTTTGTTTTTTTGCCATCTCTGAATGTTATGCCCTGACAGCAATGGCCTATGATCGCTATGTGGCTATCTGCAACCCACTCATGTACAATGTTGTCATGTCCCCTAAGGTCTGTTCCTATCTTATGATTGTTTCATATTTGATGGGATTTTCTGGTGCCATGATCCACACTGGATGCATCCTGAGACTGACCTTCTGTGATGGGAACATCATCAACCACTATTTCTGTGATCTCTTGCCTTTGATGCAGCTCTCCTGCACCAGTACCTATGTCAATGAGATAGAGATTTTCATTGTAGGAGGGAAAGATATCATTCTACCCAGTATTGTCATCTTTATCTCTTATGGCTTCATCATCTCTAGTATCCTCCAAATAAGATCCACTGCGGGCAGGTCCAAAGCTTTCAACACCTGCAGTTCCCACATAATTGCTGTTTCCATATTCTTTGGTTCATGTGCATTTATGTACCTAAACCCCTCCTCAGTTGGATCTTTGAATGAGGGAAAAATATCTTCAGTCTTCTATAGCATTGTTGTTCCGATGATGAACCCTTTAATCTATAGCCATAAGAACAAAGATGTTAAGATTGCCCTGAAAAATATTCTGAAAAGGTTTTTATGAGAAATTTACTGTCTTTGTGAAAATATCAAGAACTCTGAAATTTTCTAGGTGTTTAATTCTATACACACACACACACACACACACTCACATCAACATATATATGTATATATGTAATGTATATGTAACACACACACAAAAATTATATATATGCATATATATATACACACAAACATATATATGCAATGCATACATTGCTATCTTTTTTATCATAGTGAAGTAATTTATATTTTTCTTTCCATATATTTCCCATAACTCTTTTTTGTTTTTACACAAACTGCCATGTGTGCTTTCAGTTTTAAACTTTTTAATCCTAAAAGCTATTAACGAAAGGCTTTCTTCATTGTTATTATGGGATTTGCACTGATAAACCAAAAAAAAAAGGTCTGTCAGTGATTAGACAAAATAACAATGTCTTGTCAGCATATTATTTGACAATGATATTCAATTAATGTCTCCTTGAAATAAGTATTTCCCAATTTACTCCTTTCTCTATTGATTAAACACAATCCCAAATCATCTGTTGCTACATTAGTCAGATTTATATTGTAAGGATGTATCATATATTTTAATGATAAATATAAATACATATGTTGGATGAGCACAATTCTAGAGTTTCATGAGATTAGTAGTCCGCAACAAAAAAAACCAACTCATTAAATAATAATTCCAAAGTAATCTATTAGATTTCAAGTCTAGCACTTTTAAATTTGGACTCATTTTATGAATTTTGAAAATATTATTTCAAGCCATTCTGGACTGTTAAAGTTTCTGTACCATCTAATATAATCATGAGCAGCATGGGAAATTTGTCAGATCATCTCTATTTTCATAAATATTTGTTATTGTCCTTCTTTTACATTACCTGTCTCAGGGGGTGATGATGGAGTTTACAACAAACCAGCTTAAGATGAAGTGAGTGTCCTGTGAGCTGATCAGTGATAAGTAAAATATATCGTCAATATATTTTTGGAAAAATATTTTCAAATCAGCTTCAGGATGGAGTCTACTGTAGAATGTAGAAATAGCTTCAATAATTATAGCAATGCCCTCTTCCCATTGTCTGTGGTGTCTCTTGAAGTATCACCAGAGAATTTCACTAAAGGTGATTTTCTCAGAGAAGCAGTAGCAGTAGAGGCAAAAGTTTTGAACCATATAGAAATGGAAACTTGGAAATCCCACTGAAGAAATGGTAATCCACAGACTTTTAGAGATGCCTCAGCTATCTATGAGTAAATATGATTTTGGTGTGTGCTCCAAGTCAAAAGGTAGAGTCCACTACCAAGCATCTTCCCTGTGAACATCAACTTTACTACCCGCTAGTGATGAAAGATTCTATCACTAATTAAGATGAGGATGATAAGTAGCCAGGAAAGCAATTTTTGAAAGGAACATTGATTGGGTGGAAGGGATCAGCAACTTCTCATAGTGAGACATACATGTCATACAAAGTATTCACAATTAAATATGATCACAGGAAAACTGGCCAGGAGGTAATAGGGTTTTGTAAAATGTATTTCCAAAGTCTCAATGTAATTTCATTTACAGTTGCTGGTCTGTTTTTTCTAAGGAAAATTTCCAAAACTATGTCATTATCAATTTTTGTAATTAATAGTAGAGGGAATTTCTCAGGACTCCCACAGGTTAGTCATCTTAAAGATGACTTCATGGAACCATGTACATCAGACCAAATCTCTGGTGTATGTTCAATACCATTTTAAAAAATGGTGAAAAAGTATTTTCTTTTTATGGAACACAATGTTCTTTGAAGACAAACTGAGAGTTTCTTTTATATACCACAACCAGAAGTAAGATAGCTAGATTACTCTGTAGATACACTATTAGTCTTTGAAGAACCTCAATTTTGCTGTTCATCATGGCTGTACCAACTCATTTCCCATGGGATGCATGGGAATAGATGGATAAATTGCTAAGGTTTGATCAATGCATGCAATCAGTATGCATGAATCAAGACATCACATCTCTGATTAACGTGTAGACTAATATTTGCCATTAAGTAAATGTATACCTCTCTTGAAAACTAATAAATGTAAGCATCAGGTTGCTGAATACATTTTGATGACTGCATTACTGCTACTCTTCTAAAAAATTGACAATTATACTGTTTCTTTTTATGCTAACCAGGACAAATATATTTAAAAAGAGTTTCAATGGAAACAGCTTTTATGCTGGCTAGTTTTCATATAACTTTGACATAAGTTAAGATCATCTTGAAAAAGGAAACCTCAATTGAGAAAAGTGTCTCCATAAGATTGGCCTGTTGAACATTTTGTGATTGATTGATATAAGCAGCATTATCTTGAGTTTTTATTTATTTAATTTAATTCATCCACTTAGCTATCATTTAGGAGTGTGGTGGTTTGAAAGAAAATGTCTCCTGTAAGCCTGTAGTGAGTAGCACTAACAGGATGCGTATTCCTGTTGTAGTAGATGTGGCCTTGTTGAAGGAAGTGTGTTCTTGGGTGTGGCCTTAGAGATTCCAGAAGCCCAAGCCATTCCCAGAGACAATCTCTCTCTTCCTGTTGCCTGCTGACCCAGATGTAGATCTTTTAGCTCCTTCTTTAGCACTGTGTCTGCCCTGTTGCCTGCTGACCCAGATGTAGATCTTTGAGCTCCTTCTTTACCACTGTGTCTGCCCCTGTGCCAGCCATGATGACACTGGACTAAACTTCTGAACTGTAATGGAGCTGCAATTCAATATTTTCCTTTATAAGTTTTGCCGTGCTCATGGTGTCTCTTCACAACAATAAAATCCCAACTAAGACAAGAAGTTTCACTACACTATTCTTTTAAGTTTTAAGTAATATCCTTAATTTTCACATTCCTGAAATTAGCTAAAGCTTTAAGAAAAAATAAAACTACATATATAAAGTGACTTTTGATCTAAAGTTTCTTCCTATAGCTACTCTGTTGGGTTCTAGAATTAACTCAATGGTTCTTTTATACAATTCCTATGATATTTACATTGCTATTTATTTTTAGATAACATTTGAGAACTGAAACACTTTGTAAAATCCACAATAAGTTTACTCATGTCTAGATTTGTTTAATATTAAATATTTAAGTGAAAAATGAATTTCTTGCATACAAGTCCAGTTAACTTATCTATTTTTTAAGAATCATACCCACACAATATAATACAGAAATATTAAAAGTGATAGTCTAGTGGTCATCCCCAAATTTTGAACATAAGGACAACACTAATTGTCCAAATTAAGATGTGAATATGTGTGCGTGTATGTGTGTGTGTGTGTGTGTGTGTGTGTGTGTGTCTGTTAGTTAGAGAGAGAGAGAGGCAGAGACAGAATAATAAATAATAAAATGAGAGAGACAGAGAATAATAACTAATAAAAGGTCATGAAGTTGAGAGATAGTTAGACGGAAAATGGAAAGGATGAAAAAATACTGTTAAAATACTCATATATAAAATTATAATTATATATTAAAATAAAATTCAAAACATTTATGCATATATACATGTATATATGTATTCCCACTCCCTATCACAGTTGTATATGACACTCCTACCATCTCCCTGTCAAATTCATTTTTAAAAATAAATATGAAATCTTGATGAATTGACAGCTTTTCAATATAATGTCTTCATTGTTTCATTTCATATTTTTTGATCTAATGTCTATGTTGTCAAATGTAACTATTATTACTCATACTCTTATTCACTTCAAGCTTACAAAGAATTTCTTTTTTCACCTCTCACTTTCATTTTATGTGTGTCCTTAAAATTAAAATGAGTCTTTTGTACACAGAATATATATTCATCTCGTTCTGCTATATTGAGTGACTGTAAGCCTTTTATGTAATGGTTAATTAATTTTTTTTCCTATGTGATCACCAATAGTTAAAAGTATATTAATGTAATTTGACTACTTTATTTTGTTGTTTTATGACAGGTTTTTCCCAACTTGTCATCTTCTTTTAAGATTGATATGTTGTGGGAATATTTTAGTTTTCAGGGATGATTGCATCTGACTTCTTTCCATTTTGCTTTGTGAGTTGCTATAGATTTCATTTTATGATTACTATAAAACTGAAAGAAAATATCTCATGATAGTTTGTCTTAAACAGAAAGCAATTTAACTTTGACTTCTTATAAGTGTCTTATTCTTATGATGTCTAACTGTTAGGTAAGAGGCAAAGATGCTGAGATAGGAAAATGGTTTCATTTTGTAAGTTGAACTTGTTCAAATTGCATGTGTGATCACGATGGGTAGTGTGATGTGGCACCTAGTGAAATATACTAATTCAGAGTAATGTGCCATAAAGACAATGCTGATTCAGAAACAAACAAACAAACAAAAAACAGCTCTCATCTTAAAGGGAATAAAAGTGAGTTTATTCTTGAGCCATTTTGTGTGTGACCATGACCTGGAAACACTAATTTAGGTTACTTCAAATCTCATTTTTCAGTGTGAAAGCAGTTTCATAAAGTTTTACAGTCTTGCAGAACCACCAAAGTCATGCATCAAGATTAATTTAGAAAACATTGGAGGATACATCAGAAAGGCAGCTAATGGAAGATGCCAAGGCTATAGGGTTAAGATGCTACCTGATGAGATTTCTAGCTTTTAGGATGGTGGAAGCTTGTAGTCTGCTGAGTTAACCATTTCCAAATCTTTATTCATCATGGGATGTTGGTTCTGAAACAAAGGAGAGTAAGGAATATCTGTGGAAAGGATGAGGCTAAAGCTCAACCAAATAAGGTAATTAGTATCTAGGGCTTATAAAACTGAAACCTTGCCTGTCATTACAGTTTTGATTAGTCAGTCAACCTTTGAAGACACAGTTTCCTCCAGGATTTTATGTTTCACAATGACATATGTTTAAAAAGAATTATTACAGTCATTGGACCTTGATGTTTGAACAAGAATTGTTACATAAATGCTTAGAAGCCACAGAATCTGAGTTTAAATCATATTCTCTCTCTCTCTCTCTCTCTCGCTCTCTCTCTCTCTCTCCTCTCTTTCTGCATGTTAAATGTGACCCATATCACTGATGTATAACTTCATCCCCTACATATAAAAGTTTATATGAATTAATCTATATAATTTGTTGATTAAAAAACATATCAGTCTCTTCTGCATTTCTGATTTTTTCATTTATATTCTATATGATAATTCTTCTACTTCCTTCTTGTCTGAAAGCATGCTGAATATTCCAATACTTGCTTTTTCTAGTTAGTCAGAGCTACAGGACAATTTTAACCTTTAAGGTAGTTAGACAGACATTAGCAGGTTCAAGACCATTGGTGATAGACCACTCTGTAAAAAAGAACTCCCAGAAAGAAGCCTCCTGAAAAGCTGATCAACTTGTAAAAACATCTATGGGTATGGAAAAGTGGAATATTGCTGTTGTTATGTGGATTCTTTTGTCCACTGTCCTCTCAGGATGTAGAGAAGCCATTGGCTCCCAGCTTGGATCAGAGGAGTAGAGGACAGTGTTAGTACACAGGTCTGGGCAAGTCTTCGATCACAGGCTGAAAGCTGTGGGAAACAGACTTCATGGGAGACAGTTTCAGTGAATCAGCTATTTATTGAAACAAGGGAAGTCGAACCTACATGCATACATCCAGAGAAGTATAATAAACAAACAAAAGAAGAAACAAGCCAGATATATTTTAAAATACATTTGCAAAAAATACCTGTAAGAATACCTGAAGTATGTTATGACATACCTTAAAAATGATTACATCTAGTTTTACAGAAGTCTGGGGATAGACTTTATAGAATGTTACTATTAAAGACATGGTAACAAACTGCAAAATAACAAAACAATAGTTTTCCCTAAAGAGAAGATTGCTGGAAGAAGGGTGATCGATATTAGCTCAAGCATTGAGGATGTATAATCCCCAAAGAGAAGGGTATAACTGAATGAAATATTGAGTCCCCAAGGAAGTAAAGACCCATCTTGGGTAAGCATCTACATGCCATCACCTCATCTTCTTTTTATTCTGCAATATTTCCTGGGAAGAAGCTGAGAAAGATTCTTTTTTGCCTATGACTAATTGCCTTATGCAATTAAACTCAGAGGAGATGTCTAATGTCTTTTTAAGAGCCACGTATGGCTCTTTCTAATATAGAAAGCAAAGCTGTTTTTGAATTTTTCTTCAGTAGATTATGATTATGATTATTCAACCTAAGCAGTTATTTAAAAAGATGTCCAGAGCACACATGAAATTAATTTCATGTAGTCTCCTTTAAGAATAAAAGGAACCAGAGCTTTAGAGCTTGATAAATAAGGACAAATATCAATGTGAGGGGTAAAAAGATTTCTTTCTTAAGTAGGGTAAGTTTTAAACTCTAGTCATACTGATGTGTTGAATTTTGTTGAATACATTGACATATAAATATTAAAATGCAAAAGTGCTTATGATATTATAGTTGTTTTGATCACATGCCCTTTATGAAATATCCCTGGCTGGAGATTCATTCATATATGTCTCTCCTCTATGTTGATACACATTTGTGGTTTGTATAAGTATACCTATAATGAGAAGATAATTTAAGGAAAATATATGTTGTCAATTCATCATTAACTGATGTTAATATGTTGAACATCAGATTTCCTAAACCTTTTTATTTTACAAAATTTAACTTTCTTTGCCTTGAGCCATTTTCTCTCCCACTAGCTCCAGAAACTTGCATTCTTCTGTCTGTTTATGTGACTATAAATGTTATGTGACTTTTTATAGGGCAGATGATGTGGCATTTCTTCTAAAATATGTTTTTTTTCTTAATTTTTCATGGTGGCTTTGCATTAAAATGAGTTCCACGGTCTATATGTATAATTTTATATCTGTTATGAGCAATTCTAAGGTTCCAGAAAAATGTCCTAGGTATATAAACAGAATGGTCAGAGTCAGTAGAAATACAGATTACAGCATCTTATTCAATATGCTGCATTGTGTGACAGATGTCAATCTCTTTAGATTTATGAATTTTTGTGACAGTGGCTGTATCATAACCAACTTCCGACTCAGTTTCTTTTGCTTGATATTGGAAATTCTGTTCATGATTCTAAGTATACTGAAGGCCAATCACCATTAGATTGATAAACCTTTCCGCTGCATCTAGAATAGACAGAAGCAGTAATGATAGAGTTAGAAGAAAGGGGGACAATTAGGTCCTTGTGCATCTAATGTTCCCTTTGCTCTAGAATTTTCAAGAAACCAGATTAGCATAATAGAAATCTTGGCTAAGTTTTGGGGTGGATAGTGATGCCCTTTACTGTATTTAGCCTCTAAAATATTAGTTGGGGAAGACGATGTTGTTCTGAATCATGGTAGTAAAAAGGCAGTTTCAGGAATTTAAGCTGTTTATTGACTTTCAAACCGGAAACTAATATTAGAAAGCACTGGTATTTTTAAATTTTTTTTCTGAAATTTCATTTCTTTTTCTCTCTCCACAGAATCTCCGGGAGAAGAATGGCTTTAGAAAATAGCTCTTTGGTAAATGAGTTCATTCTCTTGGGGATAACAGACCAGCCTGACCTCAAAATACCATTGTTCCTACTTTTTCTGATAATATACATGATAACTGCATTGGGGAATTTGACCTTGATCATTCTAATTATGCTGAATTCTCACCTTCACACGCCCATGTACATTTTCCTCTTTAACTTGTCTTGCATTGATCTCTGTTATTCTTCTGTAATTACACCCAAAATGCTAACGAACTTTATACAAAAACAGAATGTTATCTCTTACATGGGATGTATGACCCAATTATACTTCTTTTGTTTTTTCGTCATTTCTGAGTGTTATGTGCTGACTTCAATGGCCTATGATCGCTACGTGGCTATCTGCAATCCACTCATGTATAATGTTGCCTTATCTCCCAAGGTATGTTCCTATCTTATGCTTGGTTCATATTTGATAGGACTCTCTGGTGCCATGATCCACACTGGATGCATCCTGAGACTGACCTTCTGTGATGGGAACATCATCAATCACTATTTCTGTGATCTCCTGCCTTTGATGCAGCTCTCCTGCACCAGCACCTATGTCAATCAGATAGAGCTGTTCATTGTAACAGGAAAAGACATCATTGTGCCCACTGTCATCATCTTTACCTCTTATGGCTTCATCCTCTCCAGTACCCTCAAAATAAGGTCCACTGCAGGCAAGTCCAAAGCCTTTAGCACCTGCAGTTCCCATATACTTGCTGTTTGTCTATTTTTTGGATCAGGTTCATTCTCGTATCTCAAACCTGCCTCAGCTGTATCTATGGATAAGGGAAAATTCTCTTCTGTTTTTTATACCATTGTTGTTCCCATGATGAACCCTTTAATCTACAGCTTGAGGAACAAAGATGTTAAAGCTGCTTTGAGAAAAACTTTGAACAGAATATTTTTTATCAGAAACTGAGTTTCTCTGAGCCAGTAATTAAACCACAGAGGGATTATCTGGGCTTGCTCTATTTTTAATGCTATATTTTTGTATTTAATGTATTTTATTGTGACATAGTATATTTAGTATGTTTTGATTAAAGTGTTTTAACATTAATTTTCTTTTTACATTAATTGCAATTAGAAATTATCTGGTTTTCATCATTTTCTTACACTAAGTTTTGATTTCTTACTGTGTGTAAAATTGATACTTTTAGCATTTTACCGCTTTTAGAACAGCAGTAAATATTCCTTCCATTTTGTTGTTTATTATTATAGACATTCTCATAGGAAATGTTGAACAGTTTTTCCATTAATAAAAATAATATTAAGTTGTCTGCATGTCTATGCGGGGAACTGACCATAGTTGCTATTTGAAATGAAATGTGTTTCTGTCTTCTTGGCTTTCCATCCTCTACTGGACAATAATATTTTACTCTCTAATTCCAGAGTTTAATAAATATAGATATTTCTACATTAACCATTGTTTATGATCCATATTGCAGGTGTACTTATGGTGCATAGAACCTTGTTTTACTACGTGTTTAATATTTACTTTGTTAATATGTCCAACTGCATTTGTCGCTAAAATACACTTCTCCAAACACATAATACTGAAACTCATGTACATAATGACACAGGATTCTTAAAAAAAAGCCTTGAATCTTTAGACTTTTGATTTCAAGCTTACTACCCTTTTAAACCATACTTTCCAACTAAAGTGAAATATGACAAACTGTAACTATTGTGTGCTTTTTTTTTTTATTGATGATCTACAAATGAACCTCTGCATTGGTTGTGGCAGTAATATTTATTCAGTAAAACTGTTTGCCGATTCTTTTTTTTTAAATTTTAAACAGAGTGTGCTAGTTTTGCTGTGAAGTTAATGGTATCTTCCAGTTTTGGACAAAAAGCCTCAAGAAATTTAAGAGGCATTTAGATAAGATCTTGGGAAGGAATGGAAGTCAAAGGTCAAAGATACACATTTAACATGAAATCTCTGTGTGGAAAATGAGAAATAAAAATTAAACAAAAATATTTATGTAGATTCTAAGATTGAATTTTATGTCTCTAATAACTTTAAATCTCAAAAAGCTTTTATTAAACACTATCCATGATGACTGTAAGTGTGATGGCTGATCTTGTTTGTCTACTGGACACATTTGGGAAGAGAAAATAAATTGAGGGATCATTTATATGAAATTTGTCTGTAGGCAGGTCCTGCCCTGTATAAGAAGGTGGTTGAATGTGAGCCTGAAACAGGTCAGTAAGCAATGCTCCTCCATAGTCTCTGCTACAAGGTTTCTGCCTTGAGTTCCTGACCTGACTTCCTTCCCTGATAGACTAGGGCCCCAGGAATTATAAGATGAAATAAATCATCCAGCTCCAAGTTGATTTTGCTCATGCTCTTTTGTCATAAAAACAACAAGAAAATTAGGACAGTAGGTTGATAGGCTTTTAGAGATTTATTGAAATTGAGGAGATTTTTGTGGCAAAGTTAGTAGAAAATAGCCTTAATAGACAAATCAATTTACAATTGAAACTTGATTTAGGGAAATTAAGCTTAAGGAAAAAAGAATGGAAAATCTTTCTTCTCGGGAACGATCTAGAAATACAATGAATATAGAAAGCTCTCTGAATGTCACAGACATGTCATTTAATAGTAAAGAAAGTTTAAGTTCAAAGTGAAGGAGACACTAGATAAAACTAAATCACCTCAATATTGTGATTTTGTTTTCTCATTCTCATTTTTTTCACATTTCTCATTCTATGTGTTTACAGAATGAAAATAATTTAAAATCTTATTTGATCTGAGAAGGTAAAACAAATTTGAAAAGTATATTTAGTGAATATCTCATATTATGGGAAAGTCCCTCTGAAAGGATGATGAGAGCTATGAAAGAGGGTGGAGAGTTAGAGGGACATAGTAGGACTTGGAAAGTGAAAGCAGTTCCCTGATGGTGTCTTCCTGTTCTCAAGAGACAGTGCAAGGAGATGGCAAGAAGGTATGGAGAGCTTATAGGAAAAAGGAGAATAGCAACAGTTTAAAGTACTCAGCCAGAGTGGACTCCCAGCCACAGTGCTGGGAGTGCATAGTCCCCTCCTATCCTGAAGGAATAAAGCTAATTTAATTTTGCTATCTCTAGGGACTGTCTGTATTTCCTAGATTTCAATTCTTTGTCTGTGTCAGGGAATGAGCTCAGGCATCCTCTAGAAAACCATCAGTACCCTGTTACAGTTCACTTTTCTCATGAGCAAACTGTAGGAAACAGCTGAGCTAAGAATCTTGCCATCTGGTGTGATGTCACCATTCAAATAGTTTTTAGGATAATTATGATAACGTAAATTACTTTTTAATGATTAACATTTTCTCCTTACAAATTCAGAATTGTTGTATATAAAATGGATTATAAATGATGCACCATCACAATTGCTTAGATTTGGATTCCCAAAATGTTTAAACACCTGATTTGTGGCCTGACATGACCTGATCCACATTTAAGGGCTCTGGTATCAATAGTTTTTATTTTTATTCAGGGAATAAAACACCTGTAGAAGAGTTGAAATTGAGGGAAGATTCTTATCTTTTTTACCCTTTTAGATACAATAGGTTTAATATAAATTGCTTTTGAACAAAGATATGTGGAAATAAAATAATGTCTGTAACTTTTGTAACTCTTTGAAAACATTTCAGTGCTGTGTACATTTCTGGTGATATTCATAACAACTCAGAACTAACAAAAGTGGTTAAAACTAGATCACTAATCAGTAACTTCTTTACCTGAAAAACACAAGTCTGATTCATCTTCAGAAAATATGACCTACCTGTGTAATTCAGGTTCATACTTTACTGTTTCTTATAACATTTGTTTTTAACAGTGAAAGTATACTATGTAAAATTTCAGCAAACAAAATTTGAAACATCCAAATCAATTTATTTACCATCTTAATCCATTTATATATTTGGGTTTTCCAAAAATGTATTCCTTCTGGGGATTCCTCAACATTTTTTTTAAAAGTGATGGATTTTTGTTTGTTTGTTGTGTCAAAGAAAATATAGATCATGTGAGAGAAAATACAATTGTATTGATATTGTCATAGTTGAGAGCTATATTGGTATTGGGAAATACATGTTCATCTGTATTATGAAAAGGTGTTTATACTTTGATGTACAAGTTTATAAATTTAGTGTATAGCAAAAATGTGTAGAGGAATAGGCCTGTGGGAAAGGTAGGAAGGGTCTATATTCCAGGGTCTATGAAAAGGAATAACATTCAAAGGCCTGTATGGTCCAGATGGAATGCAGAAAGAATGTTAGGAATGTTGGTATACACTTTTAATCTCAGTATTCAGAAGGCAGTCATGATCCATATCTTTAATGTGTGTTTGTGTTCCTCAAAAAACATTTGGAACTCAAAGAGAAAAGAATTTCCTCCTTCTTGACATGTTGGTCCTGAGGCTTAGAGATGTATATAAATAATTCAGTCACAACTTAAAAATAGAAGAATCAACTGATAAGAGAGTTTCAATATAAGATTGTCTAGATCAAGTTGGCCTGTGGGAATACCTGTAAGGAATCATCTTGATTATATCAATCCATGTGTGTGCCACTGTGGGTGTCACCATTCCTTAGGTTTGGTCCCGACTGTGGAAGAGGCCAGAAAGTCAGGTGAGTAGCAGTGATACATGAATACATTCTTTCTCTTCCCTTGTCTGTGATAATGACCAGCTGTCTCCAGTTCCTTCTTTGACTCACCCACATTGAAAACACTTTGTACCTTAAAGTTGCTTTTGTTAGTATATTTCTTCACAGCAACAGAAAGGACAGAAGGACAATATGGACACCTGACCTTGAATTTTGATAAGATATAGCTAGAATGCAAAGTCAAAAGTGCATGAAGACTGCCATTGGGCCAAAGGTCTCAGATGTTTATTGACTGCAAAGAGCCACAGTTTTGAGAAAGAAGACACTACACATCTTTGACCAAACAAGCCAACTTGTGAGGGGTTCCAAGTTTTGGCACACTTCTTAATCTCAGAATAAAACTAGGGATGGAGTCAAAAGTCTCAGGACATCCCAGGTCTCAATGGATGACTTGGACAGAAGAGAAAATCTTTGCATGCTCTCTGACCTCATAGAGTCACTAGCAGTGAATGTAAAAGCTTCAGCCTTCACCTTGACCTAAGAAAGCAACCCAGGATGATATCTTAAGTGTCAGTTCACTCCTCAGACGGTGATTCACAGTATGGGCCAATTCTTGATATATTCCTGATATTTACATCTTGTCTTTAATGCATTGACTCACACTTGTTACTGGAAAAGTTGATCTGTTTGGCAGTAATCAGGTAAAAGTACTTGCTGAGAAAGCATCAGACAAAGATCCAATACCCCAGCACACACATAAAAATAAAGGTGTGGTCATATGCAAATTATATCTTCAAGACTGTGGGAGCTGGCCACCATTCTAGCTCCTTGATTAATTAGAGACCTGTCTTAAAGAATAAGATGGAGAATGAAAGTGTAGGGCATAGGAATTCCTCCTGTGGTCTGCATTCATACAACAGGCCCAAAATCCAAATGTGTATACACTATATAACCACTCATACCTATACACCCAAAAATTAAAAAGAAGTAAAATGGTTAATATATATGCAATTATACCATTCATTCTTTCATTCCTCCCCCTCTCCACTTGGTGTTGCTCATTGATCCCCAGGCTACATTTATGATACAAAATACCTACAGAACTGAGGTATACCTTCAATATCTACAAGTAAAATTTGGTAGAAGTTTATCCACATTCATTTACTGGTTCACAAAAATAGGTTTTGCATACAATAGAATCATACTCACAACAAAATATGTACTATCTGGCTTTTCAGTAAAATGTTGACATTTCTTAATATTGTATATAAACTATACTTTGATTCAATTTTAATTTAATTTGATTTATTTTATATCACCATTTCTGAGGTGTTGCCTTTCTGATATTTGATCTTCTATGTTGCTCATTTTATCCTGAAAGTTCCTGAGCCTGCCAGGCTGTCATGGAATCCAAAACTTACTGGATTTAGTTTCAAGAGAACTTGCATTTAAGAATATTTCTTTTCACCTGGGTTTAAATAACTCATAATATATTTAATCAAATGTACTGACATATTGAGAAAATATGAATGCCTATATTCAACTCATAGGCAATATTTAGATAATGTGTTCTTCCAATATTGTGGCATACAATACATTCTTTATGCCCATGAAATATGTACTATCTGATTCTTAATATATATCCATGTAAAATATTCTTTGCAGCACCAATAGTAAACTTTATGTACAGGTTTTAAATATACATTGAATTTGGAAAATTTTCAACTCATGATGGAGTAATCTTGTCATGGACTTTCATAAATCCAAAGTTTATTTATGAAATGTTATTATTTTTCTTAATCAAGACAAGATTTCATTCCTTAATTCAACACAACAATCCAGGAAAGTTCATGGTGTACTTACCTTCCCTAGCTTAAGAAGAAGAACAACAGGCAAAGCGATATAAAGTCACTTTTCAAAATTATTATATTAGTGCGGAAGTATAGGCTGAGGATTCAAATGTATAACCAGCAAGCACAAAGCATCGTTTTTCAAATCTAATGGGAAATCATGCAGTAATTATCACTCATGTTAGGAATTGGAAAATGGACAACATATAGTCAATTTGGAGGCTGGAAAGCAACTGAATGTTAAAGTATTTGTCTACTGTGTACAAGGTCCTAGAATCTACCCAAAGAGTAGCAAACAAAAACTAATTAATTTTAAAAAATGATAAAGGGGATGATACATGAAGTGTGTTACTATACATTCATTGGCTTTTTTGAGAATTAATAAAGCCTTGGGCAGATGTTTGGAATATTACCATTAAAGCATACACAGAAAGAAACAAGCAATAAATTTCTTTATGGGAAGAAGGTATTGGAAAACGGGAGTTTAATACTGGATTAAGCATAAAGGACATAAAATCCCAAAGAGAAGCTCATGTCTGATTAAAACATTCAATCCCTGAGGAAATAATCTACACTGTGGTCTAGCTTGTAAATATAGCCACCTGATTTCCTGCTATATAGATGTGATGTGCTTTTGGGGAAGAGACAGGGAAACTTCTTATGCTGCTTATCACAAGTGTAAAATAAATTGACACCTGAGTGAAAATTCTGGAGTCTCACTAAGTGGTATGTTCGATAAAGGGAATGCTATTTACTTTCTTTGTGACAATACAGTGGTTGTTATAACAGCATTATGAATTATGAGCAATGGATCAGAAGACATATGGGAATGGGTTTCTACAGAATCCTTTTAAAATCAGAAGAACTAAAGGCTCAGAGCCCAATATTACCCTCTAGGATAACTGATAAATAACAAACACTAGTTATCCATAAGTTTTTCTCTATTAAATGGGGTAAGTTTTAAAATCTATTCATGACAGTGTCTTCCTTTTTATTTAAGACATTGATTATTATTAGTGTGTATAAATTGACATATATTCTGATTAAGTTCCTATTATTTTACATTTAAGATGTATCCTATAGCAAACCCATGTCAACCACATAACATAAAGAACTGCTATAATCATGCAGAATTCAAATTCCCAGAACTTGTTTATAACATACAATGAATCTCCTTCTGTATATCTGACTTTATTTCCATGTGGGCCAGCAGCCATAATACTATTCTGTTTCTGTTTACATAAATCTTTTATATTGTACATTGAAATATTTTAGATTTTGCCTGGAAGATTATGCAGGATTTTTCATAAAGACTTTGGCATTTTGGGTGTAAATATGGCTTCAGGTTGAGAAGAATTTGAGGGTCCTTGTTATACACTTTTATCACCCCTTTGTTCAATCTTAGGACGCAGGTAAAATCAATGGAAAGATGAACCAAATGCCCAGAGTGAGTAGATGTTCCATTTGTGGGGTCTTACTTAGTTATCTCATTCTCTCAGGTCTCATAGCCCTTGATATTTGTGAAGTTTCTTGGCAACTTAAGTATTCCTAGATTCTGGTTATTTCTTTTCTTTCTTTCTTTCTTTCTTTCTTTCTTTCTTTCTTTCTTTCTTTCTTTCTTTCTTTCTTTCTTTCTTTCTTTCTTTCTTTCTTTCTTCTTTTTTTTTTTAGAACAGTGTTCTTGATAGAAACCTCACAGAGTTCAAACTGTGGTCAGCACCAACTTCTTTCAATAATAAGAAGAAGCTGAAAGAGAAGAGAGAATGAAGAATTCAATCCTTGTCCATTTCTTCTCAACTTTTCTCTAGTTATTTCTTGAGTAATCATGTCAGCACACATAATCCCCAGACCCAGCTCTGAGGATGGTTAGAAATATTTTTCATCATAAGTTATTTCATCTATATTTGAGATTCTAGCACAAGGCAGCAATTGTCATTTATTTCACCACAGTGTGAAAGAAGGCTTCACTGACATCAGGTTGCTTTTTTCAGACACCCTCTGCATATATCTACAGTTTGTGAGAGAAGATATTATTGGAAGTACTGTGAGGTTCTTCAAGGTGTCTACAAATTCTTGAAAGAAGAATGGCTCTGGCAAATGGCTCTTTGGTAACTGAATTCATTCTCTTAGGCTTAACTGACCAGCCTGACCTCCAAATGTCCCTGTTCTTAATTTTTCTAGTAATGTATATGATAACTGCATTTGGAAATTTGGCCTTAATCTCTCTGATTGTGCTGAATCCCCACCTTCACACACCCATGTACTTTTTCCTCTTTAACCTGTCTTTCATAGACCTTTGCTATTCTTCTTTAATCACTCCAAAAATGCTAATGAACTTCATACTAGAGAACATTATATCTTACATGGGGTGCATGACCCAGTTCTATTTTTTTGGCTTCTTTGCAATTTCAGAATGCTATGTGCTGACAGCAATGGCCTATGATCGCTATGTGGCTATCTGCAATCCACTCTTGTATAATGTTGTCATGTCTCCCAAGGTGTGCTCCTACCTTATGCTTGGTTCATATTTCATGGGATTTTCTGGTGCCATGATCCACACTGGATGTGTCCTGAGACTGACCTTCTGTGATGGAAACACCATCAACCACTATTTCTGTGATCTGCTCCCTTTGCTGCAGCTCTCCTGCACCAGCATCTATGTTAATGAGATAGAGATGTTAATTGAAACAGGAAAAGACATCATTGTGCCCACTGTCATCATCTTTACCTCTTATGGCTTCATCCTCTCCAGCATCTTCAAAATAAGGTCCACTGCAGGCAGGTCCAAAGCCTTCAGCACCTGCAGTTCCCACATAATTGCTGTTTCTATGTTTTTTGGGTCAAGTGCATTTATGTATCTCAAACCTTCCTCAGCTGTATCTATGGATGAGGCAAAGTTCTCTTCCATATTTTACAGCATTGTGGTTCCCATGATGAACCCTTTAATCTACAGCTTGAGGAACAAAGATGTCAAAGTTGCCTTGAAAAAAACCCTGAGCAGAATGTTTTAGTTACAACCCAATCTCCTGACAGATACAACACAGGCAGGTTTCTGTGTATTTTTGGTGGAATATTTATTTGTGATTTTCTAATATGAAGACAGAAATTGGATATTAATTTTTTGTGATTTGTTTTTACAGTAGACTGTGTTTCTTTTCCACGTGTAAAATTTCTTCTCATCATTAAATTCCTTTAATAATAAAATTACATATATAATTCATCTTTTAATTTTAATAATAGATATTCAATAAATAAGGACCCTGACATTTATACTTTGTTGGTCTTGTATACTTATGGATGACTAACCATATTTGCAACTTGAAACAGTTGGTTACTCTAACACTCTGTCTGTTCTCATCTTTGTTTTTCTAATGAGATAAAATATCTCTTTTAGATGTCTATGTTGAATAGATATACATGTTTCCACATTGAGTTTTAAAACACCTACATCAGGCTGGAAAGTGGTGTCACACACCTTTAATCCCAACACTCAGAAGTCAGAGGCAGGTGGATCTCTGTGAGTTCAAATCAAGCCTGATCTACAGAATGAGTGCCAGGACAGCCAGAGTTATCACAGAGAAACCCTGTCTTGAAAAAAAAAAAAACACCTGCATCATATATGTAATTACTATGTATTAAACATTCAATTGTCAACTGTATGGTATTACCATGTAAGTATAGACCAACACATTTATATTTTTATACATATTTTCATCATATGAACAGGGTAGTGAAGCTCAGATAAGTTAACAATTTATAAAATGTAACAAGGATCCTTAATGTCAGAGCATATATATTTAAGCCCTTGATTCCATGTCTACCCTTATTCTCTATAGTTTTTTGTTTTATTGCACTGAAATGAAATATGAGGCAGTATGTCTGCCTTGAGTTTGACTGTTTTGTGTTGTTTCAGGATCTCTAGTTTTTTAGGTTTTATTCCATCATTATTTCCGCATGACAGAAGTTTAATTCTTCCTTTAATTCTTCTTGGGAAAAGAAGATGCCCACTGCATCAGCACATGGTTGGCTTAACTAAGAATCTGAGTTCTTGTACAAAAAGGTACTGATATGCATGAAGGGACTTTTAACAGAGTGAACAAGATATTGGTAGAGAATGGACTGCACAAAATTTACTTACTATGCAGAGCCTCTTACAAGATAAAGAGTGTTTGTGGGAACAAGAGTATTAACAACAGTTTGTAAGGGCAAAAGCATGAACTAAGCAAAAGTCTAGGAACTATCCTATAAAATTTATATTTTACAACTTTATCATATTATCTTAATGTGCTTGAATATATTCATAACTTCATGTGCTCTAAACAATAAATGAAAAAAATAGTGACCTATGTCATGCTTCTTGATTTTAATATTTATGCAGCTGTTGATTGAGGAGTGCATTCTTGTGTATAACAGCATCTGGTTTAATCCCACACCACTTGTATTGCAGCAATAGGATCAGACCACTAATGCATATATAGCAGCTGTTCCCCTCTCTTCTAGAACACACATTCCCTGGTTTGTCCTCAATGACCTGCCTATGATAGTTCCAGACATTAACAGACACCATTCCACGGCCAGTTGTGTTCTTCCTATTTTCTTTTTGTATATGTGAGTCAAAAGGAAATGGAAAGCCAAATGTGGATCATGAATCTCTGAAGTAAATGCAGAGACTATTTTAGACAGACTCAGAAGAGACAGAAGTGATTCACAGAGATACCAATGTGGCCTGTGAAGTGGTGGGGGAACACACTTTATACAGCTGCATATTTCCCTACACAGATAGAAGTATACATTATTTATATTTATGTTTGCATTTACATTGATTTAAACACTGTAATAAGGTACCAACACTATAAATAAAGTTTGTATTTACAGTGATTTTAACACTGTAATTAGGTTCCATATAAAGAACACAATATATTACCTCATAATACAAGATAAAATAACATCTCATTATTTTGTGTTGTTTTCCAAGCATGAATGGCTCATCTAGGCAATGCTTCAGTGAGAAAACACCTTGGGCATTCCAGGTTTTACCAGAGTATTGACTATTTGTTTAGCAGATATGGAGTTCTATATCAAATGTGGGTTCTTTAAGGAAAGTCATGATTCCATACATGATGTGCGGCTAGTTGTCTGTCAACTTGAAATGAACTAGAGGCATTTGGGAATAGGGAACCTCCGCTGGAAAAAATGCCTTCATCAGATTGGCCTGAGGACAAGACTGTTGGAAAAAATTGGGATATTGATGATTAATGTGGGAAGGCTTATTTCATCATGAGCATTGCTAATTCTTGGCAGGTGGTCCTGTGTTCTGTAAGAAAGCAGATGAGCAAGCCATGAAGAGCAAGCCATGAAGAGCAAGCCATGAAGAGCAAGCCAGTAAACAGTGATCCTCCATGGCCTCTGTTTCAGCTCCTGTCCACAGATTCCTTCCCTTACCTCCTTGAGCAATAAATTATCTGAAAGTGTAAGATGAAATAAAATGTTTCCCACCAAGTTGGTTTTTATTTAAATCCTTTTTTGGGAGATTATAATTACATCACTTTTTTTTTTCCATTCCCTTCCACCAAAACCTCCTCTAATATATTCCCTCATGCTCTTTTTTCATATTTATTGCCATTTCTTTAGCTGTACACACACACACACACACACACACACATGTATGTGAATATATTCTAAAATGTAATATATATTATATATATATATTATATATCTATATCTATATATCTATATCTATCTCTCTCTCTCTCTCTCTCTCTCTCTCTCTATATATATATATATATATATATATATAGATATATATATACATATATATATTCTATAAATACAACCTACCTTGTCTGTATATTGTTACTTGTATGTATGTTTTCCAGGATGATCATTTCACACTGGATAGCCTTGTTGAGCTCTTTTCAGGGATACCTTTTCTCCCTCTCTGCTATCCATATTCCCTAGTTGTCTATTACTTTCTCTAGGGTTTGAGGAACACCTATCTGTCCTCATTCTATGTCATCACACCTATTAATATCATCCTTTTTCAGATCATGTCTAGGCAGCATATTGATGAGAATTTATGGGTATAGCCTCTGACATTCCAAGGATGTACAATCTCACAACAAACCCCTGTCCCTCTGGCTCATACAAACTTTCCACTTGCTTTACTGCAATGATGCCTGAGCCTACTCCAAGAATTGTGGTGTAGATGTAGCAGCTGGGATTTGGATATAACTCTGAATTTTGGTCAGTTGTAGTTTTCTATAATGATCTCTATCTGTTGACAGAGACACTTCCTTGGTGATAGGTAAGAACTGTGTTTAATCTGTGGATATAAGGAGAAATATTTAGAGTCTAGCTAGGGTTTATGCTGGTTTAATAATGTGACAGTTGTAGGTTCTCCTCTATGTCTTCACTATCTCTGGGCATTTGGTGAAGTCTAGTAATGGGCACGATTTTCATCTTGTTGAGAAATCTTGAGTCCGATTAGAGAATTGTTGGATTCTGCAAAAGTATACATCTACTACTACATCCTTCTAGTTATCAAGGCATGCTGGTCATTATTGTGGTTTACTGACTCATAGCTCGATGGGACTCTTGTTTGTTTTTCTCCTTTGGAAGCTTGCATGACACCTTCTGGTACCATTAAAGCTAACTTTAGGAAATAGAGAGTCAAATATACTTTGGAGTTTCTAGTTTCTAAGTCTGAAGTGAGTAGTGTCTTCAGCAATAAGAACTTACTTTCCAACTTTCGGGGAGAGACAATCAAGGACAAAAGGAATAGCTTATAATATTTTGGTTGTCTCTTGGACAACTTTGACCTACCAATCAAAAGAAATTTCAAATTGTTTTGACTTGCATTTTCTTAATTGTAAGGAAGAATGTACATTTTTTTCTCTTTTATTATATTCTTTATTATTTAAAACAATTTTAAATTTAAATATATTTGGATCACATTCTTCCCCTCTTCTAAGTCCTTCCATATCCTCTTTTTCTTATAACCTCTAAACTTTAAACACTTTCTCAAGAAACTAAACCCAATACTACAACAAACAGGATACCCAAGAAAACAAGACAAAACAATATCAAAACAGAAACAAACAATAACAACAACAAAAACCCCACCAAACGCTAACCAAATGCAATCTTTACTCTGGTGGGTAGGATTTCATCATTCATTCATTTATTCATTCATTTATTTTGAGTATAACAAAATAAAATATAATCAGAATAATCATAAAACAAAAATGACCACATCAAAATTGGAAATGACAACCTAACAGAAGAAAACTGTTTTGTGCCAAGAGAAGGCACAAAAATCAGAGACCCACTCATTCTTACACTCAGGAATTCCATATGAACACTAAACTAGAAGCTATAATGTATGCAAACTCTTGTAGGCCCTCTGTATTGCTGCTTCAGTATCTAGGCACTTTTGTTTTCGTAGTTGTCCCCTCCATCTTCTCCGGCTCTTATACTCAGTGTGTGTGTGTGTGTGTGTGTGCGCACACACACACACACACTCACATGTGTTTTCTTGAATGTTACCAAGGTAGTTATTATCGTCTTGAGTTCATCTTTAATGTCCTTGAATTATTTGATAAAGGAAATGATTGTTTTTTAAAAATTCTGTGTCATGGGGTTCCTTTATATAATTCTCTCTGGATATCATTTCTTCAGTACTATTGAGGGGTTACAGACTGTTGTGGTCTTTCATATCATTTGTGGTTTCACATTGTGACTTGGGCATGTGACTTCCTTGTTTTGCTTTGTATCTGATGTGAGACTATAAGTTGCTAGGTTGGGCCAGGACAGGGTCTGTCTTATCAAAACTAGGCCAGAGATAGTTGGTATGTGAACTTTGGAGCTAGGACTCTGAGTATGGAGATGTCCCAAGGGTAGCTATGGTTGGCACTTTACCCATTCTCAGTCAGTGTTGTGATTGAAGGCTTATCAAAAGGAAAAGTATGAGACAAAATAATTAAATAAAAGGGATAAAGAAGGGAAAAAAGAATTCAGTGTCTTTATTATTGGAAGATGATATAGTACTATACAAAAGAGAATGAGAAAAGCCCTTCAAAAATTCTTGAATTTGATTGAAAAAACAAATGTATAGGTCTGATAAATTGACAGTATACTAAATTGACACAGAAATCAGTAGCTTTACCAATACTGATAGGCTCTCCAACGAATTAAGTAATATTCCCAGTCATAATTACCTCAAAAAACAAAACAAAACTGGATTATGTATAATACAGATGTGAAAGATTTACCATGAAAACTTTAAATTACTAAAGAAAAATTAAACATTAATCTAGATGGAAGGACTTCCTATAGTCAGTATCGGTAAAACTAATATTTTAAAAATGACGTTACTACCAAAATCATTTACAAATTCAATGAAATCCCAATAAAATTCCAGTGCCATTATTCAAAGATAACAACATTCTAACAATATAACAATATTCTAAAATTCATATGGGAGCCAAAATATCTTGGAGAGTCAAAACAAATCCAAACAAAAAAAATATCAATACTAGTGATGTCACCAATACTGATTCTAAAATATACAAAGACACGACACTATAGTAACAAGAAATAGTAAAACACTTGGGCAAAACAAGGGAACTAAAGAGGACATGGTTAAAAATCCAGGAAGCTACAACCACCTAATTTTTGGCAAACATGCTAAAATTACACATTGTAGGAAATATAGCTTGTTCAAAAATGGTTCTGGGAAAACTAGATGGCCACTGTTATAATAGCAAAATGGCATCCTTTTGCCACAAAAATCATCTTGAGATGGATTGAGGACTTTATGGTAAGGCCTGAAATTCTGAAGCTGTTATAGGAAAAATTAGTGACATAGATATAGAGACGGCATTTCTGAATTAAACTCTGGTCACTAGGTCAATGCTACCAATTGAAAAAGGGGGCCTTGTGAAATTAATAACTTCTCCACAGCAAAGATGTTAATCAAGTAAACAGATACTCTGTAGATTTTGGAAACTAATCATCCTACAGAAGATTAATATCTAACATATAAAAGGATAAAGCAGAAAACCTAAAAAACACTAAATCAATCAATAAATGTGCTATGGAAATGAAGATTTATTAGAAAAATAAAATGGAAATGTTTAATAAATACATGAAAAATGCTGAAATTCGCTAGACATCAGAGAAATGTAAAATAAAGCTACACTGAGACTGTCTCATCTCAATTAGAATGGCAGTCACTGAAAATTTTAAAAATTGGGGAGAGGTGGTTGGTAACCTGAAAACATTTCTTTTTCTTTGCAATTGTGTCAAATTTTTCTATTATATTATTATGTAACTGTTATATGTAAACTGTCCTTCCATATAAAATAATATACAGTTCTAAATTACAAAATAATTATCGAAAATACTTAGATACTGACAAGGTTGTAGACAAAAGGGAGCCAAAGAGATAGCTGCACATCAGTGTTTATTTACAGTGCTAGTCACAATAGTTACATTATAGACCACCCCAAATGTCCAACATCAGAGACAGGACTGAAGAAAATGTGGTATGTTTATACAATGGAAATTGTTTTCAGCCATAAAGAAAAGCAAAGTTATGTCATTTGTAGGAAAATAGATACAATTGCAAATAATCATATAAGCAAATTAAGAAATTCTTACAAAGGCAAAAGTTATTTATTTTCTTTTCTTTGAACATAGGTATTTAAAACTAGGTCTGCATATGTCATGAAAGTAAAAATGAAACTTCCCAGGTGAATAGACAAGACTAATAAGAAGTGGTGGAAAGGGAAGATAGAGAGCACAGGAGAATGTGTTGCATGTATTAAATGTTCTTGCATGAAAATGTTCTTAGGTAACACAATATCACATACAATAGTTAAACAAAGTGAAAATTTGAGAAACTACTTTCATAAAATGTGTTCCCAATTTAATATCAGAGCTTCAGTTTTAAGTGTGATGAATCTCAAGAGCTACTTAAATTTCCCTATTCCTTTTAATTTATTAAGGAAAATTTAATTGAACAAATTAGGATGCCACCATTATAAATGTCAAAGATCCTAGTAGTTGCCTTCTCCAGATGGTGGGCTGAGAGATAATAATAATCAAGCAGGATTATGCAAACTCCATCTGTCTCTCTTAATCTTGCTCAAATTTTATAGACAGGGTAATATCCTTCATGATTCCTTCATTTCCCTACTCTCTTACCTGCTGTACAACTGGAGCCAATTCAACACACAGGTGCCTAAAAAGAGAGCATTAGTTGTTTTCTCAATCTGTGAATGAGGAAATACCCTCTAGAACATAGTAAAAGTGGTCCCAGACTTTTAGTTCAATGTAGATAGACTGAAAGATGATAATTATAAAGCTAATTGTTTTTGTAGCTCTATTTCTTTTTTTTTTCATTTTTGGTGGTGGATAAGTAGATCAAAATATATTCTGTATGCAAAGTAAAAGTTTAAAATTCATTGTGAAGATCCACAGCTTCAAAATGCATAGCTATCTGAATGATATATATATATATATATATATATATATATATATATATATATATATATATATTGGGTCTGGTTAATTTCGTTGTGTTGTTTTATTGCAAAGTTTTTATAATACAGCTATTTTTTTAAAGAATGATTTTAAAGATAGATGACATTGATGATGATGATGATAAATAGATAATATTACAAATAATTATGTCAGTTTCTAAATGTCTGGAGACTCTAACAAGATACTTTCAAAGTCAGTATCTATTTTTCTTCACAAATATCAACTATAGAACCCTTAATGGAAGGCTAAGACAATTCTTTCACTTTGTAGATCTGGCAATTGTGAGATTCTAACTAAATCATATAAGAAAAGATGGTCTAGTGATACCTCAGAGTTCTCAGTTAACACCATCCTTCATTATCAGTGTATGTCATGCATAAGATGATTTTTACAAATATCACTCCATTTGATTATCCATTCTCCTATGTGGGGGTGGCAATGGAATAATCTTTTATCATTTTCTTTTCTTTAATACGTGTCCTCAGGAGTTATTACTATAAATGTATAAAGGTCAATTCATTTAAAAAGGTAGAATTAACTTTTTCATGCTTTATTCAGATTGACAAATATATAAAAAACCAAATTCATAACGAATTGGACACATGTTACAAAGGAAAAAATAATCTATGCAATGGAAACCAATAAAGGAAACTCCTTGTTAAATTAGCGTTAGCGTAATGGAGAGTCCCATGCTCTTTATTAATCACAAACCATGTCAAATCTCAGAGAATTCTATTACCCTGGCAGCTAGGCAGGGAGCTCATCCCAAGGCATCTTCACCCATCCTCTCCTCTCTGTTCCTCTCAGTAGTTCAGCTCCTACTCCCCTCCACTTCCTACTCCCTACTCCCTCCTCTCTCCACCCCTCAATCCCCAGGTGTTTTCTTCCTCTTTTCACACAGACCCTCAATCAACAAATAACAGGAACCTCCTGTGGGGGGGTGGAAGCTTGGGATGGCACAGAGGTGTAAACAAGAGACTAATATTAACTAAAATATTATCCACAACTAAACATACCACAACAACTCCTGCCATGTTTTAGGCAATCAAAATGTATTTCCTAGCAGGAAGGACTCATAGATACCAGTACAAGGAAGGATGATATAATGCAGTTAGAAAGAGGAAAACATGTGGACCAAAGATTGCATAATGTATATTTTTTGCATAAGCTACAAGAGAGCAGAGCAATTACTTACTGAATACACTGTTCATTTAACAAAAAAAAAATGAGTGTATTGGGGCAAGAAACACGACTTAGTTGTTGAAAACATTTATTGCTCTTGTATTGCTCTCAGTTCAATGACCCTACATGGAAGCTCAAATCTTCAGTAACTCTAATACTGTGCATACAATGCCCTATTTTGGCTCTCTGGTCTCCTGCACATGCATGGTGCACACAAACTCATACAAGTGCATGCGCACGCGCACGCACACACACACACACACACACACACACACACACACCCATTTTCAATGAAAATTATAAACAAGATTAAAAAGCACCAAAAATATTTTCCAATATGTACACACATACTTTATATCTAATATATGTGAACATGTGTAGGAATGAATTGTTAAGGGAAAATCTGACAGGTTAATATTGGTTTCAGATGGATAAATAGATGGTCTCTCTGAAGAGAAATCAAGGATTTAATAATGTCAAAAGACTATCATAAATCAAAAAATTGTATATACTAAATTACAAGATATTAAAACATGTAATGAAGTTTAGGAAAATGAAATAATAACAAATTATCTATAAAATGTTTGAATTGCAGTTGATGACATTATATGTATCTCAAGGATAGTAATTTTTTGCCCTTTTCTCAAAAGAATCATAATTAAACATCTTATTCCATGAAAGATAAGGTCACAACTCAGCCTATTCTCCAAATACTTTCTTAAAGTTTAAATTCTCTATTTTACTCAACCATTTCCAAACATTTCTAGCTCAAAAACATAATTTCTACTCCAGAAAATAAACTCATCTTCACAAAATAACTAAAGGAGTTGATTGCTGAATGATGTTTAATTCACAGTGCTTGCATAAATGAGTGTACAAATTGCATTTTCTATGGATCATTCCATTTCTGACTTGTAAAGGGGATATCCTCCAGTGGACAATGGGAAGAAGGGAATAGAAATATGTTGTATCTCATGTATCTAAAAGCCAGTGCCATGTGAGTCCCTCTGCTTCCTTGACACATTGTATAATGTGGTCATTATCAGATATTAATCTTTCTATGCAGGAAGAATAGGTAAAGATGATCATATTATAAATACATAAATTTCTCGGCTGAATTTGTTAATATACATCTTAAAGATAAAGAAAAATTAGCATGTCAATGGCAAGGAATGGAAGTTATAATCTTTAAAATATAGATCTAAATAATTGAAAGGAGAATCATTTTTTTTCATCCTACAAACAACAACAAAAAGAGGAAAGATGTTTGACACAAAAATGAACTAATGAAACTGACTTTCCAAGTCCTATAAATCCATGAGGAAGAACATTCCTTCAGATCAACACTTTCTCTTACTCAGTGTTTTTTATCAAGGCAACTTTAACATCTTTGTTCCTCAGGCTATATATTAAGGGATTCAGCAGAGGGACTGTATTGGTGTAAAAGACAGAAGAGATTTTATCTTCATTCATTGACATGGCAGAAGATGGTTTGAGGTACATGAATGCACCTGATCCAAAGAATAAAGAAACAGCAATTATGTGGGAACTGCAGGTGTTAAAAGCCTTGGACCTGCCCTCAGTAGAGCTGATACGGAAAATACTTGAGAGGATGAAACCATAAGAGATAAAGATGGTGATACTGGGCACAATGATATTGATGCCCACAACAACAAAAACCTCTAGCTCATTAACATAGGTGCTGGTGCAGGAGAGCTGAGGGACAATGTCACATAAAGTAGTGATTGATGATGTTTGCATCACAGAAGGTCAGTCTCAGCATGCATACAGTGTGAGCCAGGGCACCAGAAAATGCCATCATGTATGAGCCAAGCATAAGGTGCAAACATAATTTGGGCGACATGACGATATTATACAAGAGAGGATTACAGATGGCCACATAGCGATCATAGGCCATTGCGGTCAGCACATAACACTCTGAAATGCAGAAAAAACTGAAAAAGAAAAGCTGGGTCATGCACCCTCTATAGGAAATAATGTTCTTCTCTGCTATGAAGCTCATCAACATTTTGGGTGAGAACACAGAAGAATAACAGAGATCAACAAAGGACAAGTTGAAGAGGAAAAAGTACATTGGCGTGTGAAGGTGAGAATTCAGACCAATTAAGGTAATCAAACCCAGATTTCCCAACACAGTAACCACATACATCACTAGAAACAGGAAGATGAGAGGGCACTGGAGACCAGAGTCCTCTGTTAATCCCACTAGAATGAATTCAGTCACCGACGAAACATTCTCAGGACCCATTCTTCTTAAAGAATCTGTAAGCACAGGCCAAAGAAGAATCATTTTACAAGAAAATGCGGCCATTCCTACAATAGCCTTTCACATAACATACAATATCACTAACTTAATTTATTCCTTTGTGATGTTTTCTCTTATCTATATCCTTAATACACACACACACACACACACACACACACACACAATGTCGAACCTCTTTTGATTATATCCACCCTCCCTGTCCTTTCCCTACCTACCCAACTTTATATCCCTTCTTATTCTTCATTAGACTAACTTGTGCTGCCCATATGTTGTTGGAATTTTGATCTTCTGCTAGAGAATTGTTGACTTAGGTGGGAATACACTTTTAGAGAAAACTGACTTTACTTTCCCAGCAGCTTATAATTACCAATAGCTCATAGTTAACTCAGGTTGTCTTTTCTTGACTCACTCCATTTTCTATGCTAGAATTTGATCTGGATTGGGCTTGCACAGGTCTTGTGTATGCTCATTCACAAGTACTATAAATTTGTATGTGCAACTTCCCTGCTGTGTCCAGGAGACACTTTTTTCCTTATATGAATCCATCCTCTAGTCTTTATACTTTTCCTGCCCTCCATTCTTAACAAGACAAATAACAAAGTGCAGTCTCAAGCCTGTTCCACTGATGCCTGTCAATGCTTCTCTATGAAAGCACAATTTCTGAAAACCAAACAATAAGAGAAGAGACGAACCAAGATATAATCATTATCCTCATCATCAGTTTTTCCTTGTCTTGAGTCCCTCCAATACCTTGGAATACCTTGGAAACATGTGTTGGCTTCTAACACAAGTTAGACTTTGATAAAATTAGATCAGCATATTGTTCTAAAAAATAAGGAGTGGTTTTAGAATGTTTTAGCTATTCCCATGACATAAAAAATAGTCAAGAATGGA
>JAMJFZ010002591.1:0-68792 GCA_026225945.1 Cricetomys ansorgei
AACATGCTTAAGGTAAACAGATATGAAAAATGTAAACAAGGTTTAATTCAGAAACATGCAGCAATTTCAACAACGAAGTGGGAAAAATATGAGAAGTGGGTCAAAAAGTACACTAATATGAAGTCATAATATGAAAAATAGCAGGTCAGTGGTGATTAACCAAGCCACCACATCACTTTTATCAATGATGTCAATATAGGTAAACCAAGAACACTCTCCTAAGGTGAACTACCACAGCACATGCAAAGTAAAGTCAAAGCACAATTAGTTTTAGAGAATACAGAGTGGCCAATGAAATTCAGAGTAGGTACTGTTGTGACTCAAAATGCATTCGAGTGTCTCTCCACAAATCCCAAGACACAGACACAGGTGTCTATAAGCTATAGGTGTGTTTATAAAAGGTGTGTTTGTAAGAGTGTTTTCTCATTTTGATTTTATATGTTTTTGAATGCAAACATCTCTCCTAGCATAGCTTGAATTTCAGCAGAACAACACATTTATCTTGAACATATAAATTTATTCCCCCATAAGAACATATTGTCCAATATTAGACATTTTTCAAGGGAGTTTATGTTTTTATTGTTAAGACTTATTAGGTTAAGGGATTTGCTTCCCTTGTTGGAAAGAAATAATTCATTGATATATGGTGGCACATCTCAGTTTTCCCTGGTCCATCTTGTTTTCCTCATACAACATCCAGTCATGCATCTGCCATAGCAAACGTAATATAGACTACACAGATATCCTATGCTTAAAATACATTTTTCCCTTAAATTTCCAGATAATAGAAAATATAATATCAAATACTACCAAAAGCCTTATGAATATGTAATTTCAACTTGCTATCTTTGGACATTAGAAATGTAAAAATCTACAAACAGTAGTCTATATGACTTATGGCCAATCGTATATATATGCGTGTGCATATATATATATACATAAATATATATGTATGTATATATATAATTTATATATTATTTATATTCACATACATATATCATATATATGCATTATATATATATAAGCGTATATACATATGTCATACATATATCACATATATATGTATGTATATACATATATGGCATATATATGGCATATATGTGTGTGTGTGTGTGTGTGTGTGTGTGTATTATTATAAAATAAACTATTTGGCCATAGCTTAACCTCTTTGAGTACTGCCCTGGGCCTAAGTGACCCAATGAAGAACTATCCAATGTCTCTATCCCCTTGAATCCTTACTGTATTACACAGTTCATGAGATAGGAAAGAATGGTGGGAAACATTTACAGAAGTCATAGTCCCCAAAAGATTAAAGCCCAATTATAGAATTACAAAGTATTCTCCTTCCCTTCCCATTATACCTTACCCACCACATCAACAGTATCTTATGTAATAGAGGGAATTGCAGATGAAAGAACTATGAGGCTTAGTTCCATTTAAGGAATTTCTAAGATAGCCAAGGGCAGTAGAGGAAACAGAAACAAGAACACTAGAGAATATTTAGTTGTTGATACCTATTATGAACATAAAATAAAGACTTCTCCTAATCCAGTAACCTCAAACATCACATTAAAGTACTTTTAATTTGTCATATTATATATGACCTTAAAAAACATGTAGGTTACTGAAGGAGAATCAACTCAGCCAGAAGAAATTATGAAAGCATCAAAACCAGACTCCAGAAACATTGATGATATGAGAATTGAATTTAAAATAACTATGGCTACTATGTCAAGGGCTTTAAAGGAAAATGTGGCCAATGAACACATGAGTAATCATAGAGGCAAAATTACTAAAAATCAATGAGAAATGATAGACTTTATCAACAGTGTAATAGACAAAGATAAAATAGTTAATAAACATATACATTAAAGGTGAATATAGTTTATATTAGAAAAAGTAAAGTATTTATGATACCTTCTAATTAAGTAACATGCAGAGGCAAAGCACATGTGAAGAAGTTGAGAAATAAGTGAATATTATACTTTACTGCTGGTTCAGCAGCAAAATATTAAAATATAAAAAATATAAAATATTAAAATAAAAATATAAAACATAATATTTTCTATTACATTTCAAGTTCATAGTACCTAATAGCAAATATTCTTTAGTCTAATAGCTTTTCCGAGTTTATAGTTCTAGAGACACTAAAAGCATATTTGTCATATATGACAGTTAATATCCATTGTCAAAGTGACAGAATGTAGAATCACCTAGGTGATAAGAACTGCACATGTTTGAGTGAGGTTTATAGATTAGGTTAATTGAGGTGGGGAGATTGTCCTTAGATGTAGATAATACCATCCCATTCACTGAGATCCAGTACTGACTAACAAAGAGAACCTTAACTATGCCCAACAATTCTCTACTTGTCTATAGATGCATTGTTACTATCTGCCTCAAACTCTTGCCACTGTGACTTCCTTGCCAGGATGGACTATCTTCTGTTTGTTTTTGATTTTTGTTTTTAGAGACAGAGTTTCTCTGTTGTAACTTTGGATATCCTGGAACTCACTCTGTACACCAGGCTGGCCTGAAACTCACAGTGATTCGCCTGCCTCTGCTACCCAAGTGCTGGGATTAAAGGCGTGCACCACTATCCAGCTGCATAATCTGTCCTTTCTTAAGTGGTTTTTGCCATGTATTTTGTCATGGCAATGTCAAGTGAATAAAAGAATATTACTAATATCTAATGTAGTTGGGGAAATTGTAGTTACATGATGATAAATGTGTACAAGGTTGGTATTCTAGACTTAGGAAACCAGGTTATATGGAAATATAGACCTCACAGTTAACCTTCTATAACCACCTTACTTCTCCATTGTGTAGAGGTCCTGATCTGTATTGTTTCCTGACATTTTTAATGCAGATTGTTTTGTCACCATGAGACATTCTAAGTTACCAAATGAAGTCATTGAGCATAGAGGTAGAAAAGATGTACATGCTTTTCTTTCACAAGTCTAGGTTGCTAATTGGAGCACACCACTGCATATAATAGATTGTCAGATGAGCAAGAACTCAAACATTCATGCTCCTAGAAAGAGTAGTCAGTAAAGCCAGTGATGTAGTTCAAGGTGGACTTCAATGAACTCTACCATTAAAACAGAAGCTGAAGATGATGAAGAACAAAATTTAAAGATCAAGAGACTGAACCAGGAGACAATAAATATTCTCTGAACATATATCTTTTTATCTATTAAATGAAAAAAAAAAAGAATCAAGGCAGAGTGTAGGTCAAAGATTTAACCAGGACAGTTCAGGAAATTACAGAAGTATATTTTATCTAGAATCTGAAAGTTTATCTTATAGTAAGAGAACATCTACTAAGGGATTGAATTTGCTTCATCAGAAATTTATTTCAGTGTTTTTAATCACAGAGAAAATGCCCTGCATTAAATGAATTCATTCAGATGTGTATAAACAACACTTGTACAGGAAACTGTTGTGCTATTCCATGATCTTGTCAAGCTTCTGGAAGGTCTAGACTCACTCTAGTCTCACATCGTATACTAGAGGCCATCTTTCATCTTCCAGCACTCTTCCATGCAGTATGCAGTGCTTTCAGAAGATTTCCAACACCTTGATGACTCTTTCAGATCTATACTGCCTCTTTGATCTGCACCAGAGCCTCTATCTCTTGTCTCACTATTTTTGGACATGCTGTTCTTGAGCTTGCATTCAGCCAGCTGATCCTACACTTGTAGCCTGACATGGACTCACTCACTTAGGAGGAACTTGTACTCCCCATGTACTACTGTTCCTTGTACTTTGCTAACCTGCTTGGCTTCTCAATTCTGATTGCTCAGGCTTCATCTTCCCCTGTATGTCCCTTTTCTAGGACTAGGACTTGCTTAGTAGTTTATTGTGGAATATATCAATCCTCTCTAGAGGAAGGGTATGCCCCTCTCCCAGTTTAGCATTTCCATCTGCTTCAAGTAATGCCTGGTCTCATTTTTTCAGCTGCTCCACACAGGCTTGGTCTGTGTTATGCACAGCAACTTTTTCACTGGAAGTATCAAAGGATAGTGCAGTCTTTTGTGACTGCCCTCAAGCTTGCCCATGGATTTGTCATAGATCACTGATGTTGATTACCTGCTACTGATGCTGGATTCCATTCCTTGTTACAGAGCCCTTTATTGTCTGGTGCTCCAGCAGTTTCCCATTCTCTTGGCTCAGCATGGCCAGACCATTCCTCATCTGAGTTAGCAGTGGAGGATGTGATAGAAGTTGGTCTACATGGCCACCTCCTCAAATCTCTTCAAGGTTTTACTGTGCTGGTTTTACAGAATCTGCAGGTCTGACATGTTACCCTCTCACACTGGATCAGCAGCTTCTCATAGCTGGAATTCAGCTGGGGTGAGCTATTATTCTGGCAAAAGTGGGTGATTAAAAACTAGAGGCTTGTACAGGTCATTCTTTTTCATTTGTGCAGCTGAATGTATATTTTCTACATCTTCCCACTCTTGGGATGCTCATTGTGTACGGGCAGTCAAGCCTTCCCTGTGGTCCCTGTAGATAGGTAACCAAAAATAAACTTGTGCTGGGACTGCATCCTTAGTAAGTTAGAATTAGAAAACTCAAGCTCCTCACTTCCATTCTCCTACTTATACCCAGAACCTTTCCATCCCTCAAAGAACCCATAAGAGGAAAGAACAGAATGGGCTTGGCAGATGAAGCTGAGGCAGTTGAGGCTTCTTTAATTTACTATGAGTCTACTCAGCAACAGCCTGCTCATGGTAGACATGCAAAGGACTTCCTATTATTTACTCACCTTGGAGTCTAAAAGAATATTGAAATGGATATTTCATTTATATCTATTAAGATTATGCTAACAGGACTTTGCTTTGTCCACATCCATATATTGAACTGTTAATAATTATATGGTAATGTTGGTAGGAGACTGATTATGTCATGTGAGTAGAGCCTTATGAATGTGATAGTGACCTTATAAGGAGAGACAATAGAGAATTTGCTTACTCTCTCTGACTCCTGCAAATTAAGAAAAGGAAAATTACCAAGAACTCAATCATGCTGCCACAATGACCATGAAATTCTAGTTTTTATAAGTGTATGAGGAATAAATGCTCTACATTTCACTTACCACGATAATGGGATTCTGTTGCATTAACCAGAACTGACTAATGCCGATTATTTTCTAATTTGAGAGAAGTAAACAACACTGTATTACATTCATTTTTTTACTCCATATATGCTAATCAAATCATACTGGACAGAAAAGTCCACTATGTAGAAGGAATTAGTTCAAGATGTAGGCATTCTATGAATTATTAAAAAAATAACTTTTCCAAGATGCAGGATGTTAAAAAAGGAGGAAAATGTAAAAAAGAAATACACACAATGGAAGAGAGATTTTTTTTCACCAGATAAAAAATTTCTTTGGTTCTAGTGTCCAATAAGGCACGTAGTTTTAGATTTTTAGTAAGGTTCATTCAGATGGATATCTTTGTGATAGACTGCTATTCTGGAAACAGCATGAAAATATTCCCTTGAGATGAATTGACAGACAAAGTAGATCTACTTTTCCCAGAGTTGGCAGAGGATATATTTCACCTTTTATTACTGTTGATACCTATGTTAAAGAAAGATTGCTCAGTTTTAATGTTCACCAATCTAAAGGGATTTCATGGTCATGAGTATAAAATTAAGTTTCTTAAATCCTTTGGCCTTATGCCAACATGCGTGTAGATATACCTTATTAGGAAATTGTCTTAATATATATTCATGATGTAATAAAATAAAAAGGAATCTAGTTCACGAATCGGCAAAAAGTGCTTAGCAATTTCTATAAATTTTTAAAAACTGTTTCTGCCTGTCTGGTTTAACTAAGAATTTTATGAAGAGGAATTGGAATTGCCACCTGATTTATATCACTGAAAACTGGCAAAACTGAAATAATGTTTGAATAGTTGCAAATGAAGACAGAAGTATAAGTGGTCACCTTGCTCCTGAACTCTTTTATCTTTCTGGTCACTGGATGATGTAGTGAATACAAAGCAGGAAATTTGTAAAGTGGAGCATTGTGAGGCTGGATAGTTAGCTTCATTATTAAAAATGAATCGGTTATCTTGAATAAAACTTCTACTCTTGAGGCTAGACTTAACCAAAATATTTTAATTAAGTAAATCTTTCTGAAGAAAAAAAAATGAACTAGAGTGGATCTTAGTAAATAACATCATGCTGAAATTTGAGTCTGAAGAGTATTAATTTTTCTCCAACCAGTAAGTGCATAAAATTCAGATCCAATATTAGGTGAAATAACAAATCAACAAAGAATGAATAATGATGCTCATAAATTTGACAGGTTAGCCTGTGTTACAGTGGACTGTCTGTACTTATGAAAATTTTTCTTCTAATAAGTCTTGTATCTATTTTGTTTGTAGTGTTTATCATATAAGCTAATTAATATCATAATTAAATGAACTGTGATTTAATTAATGTCCACCTTGAACATCAAAGTATACTATACATCGTCAGGACAAAATTATACAAGTTTCAGAGGAAGATTAAAATAAAACTGAATTAATTTAAAACTCATTGAGAACCATAGAATGTCTTTCTATAGAAAATTTGGTATAGTTTGAAATGAAGTTAAACTTTCCATGCAGTAAAAAAATAACATGTTAGAAAGAACTTTTTTATGATCATTCATAATTCTAAGAATTAGAATAGCACACTTATAAAATGTGGTACTGAAATATTTTAATCCTTTAGGTTTTCGAAATAAAAGATTTAATCTATTTTGCATTTAGGAATAATTTGGAGATTAAAAACATCAATACAAAAGTCTTATTGAAAGACTAATTGAAAAATAATTTCTTAGAATGTGGCTCATTGTTACGTATTTTTCAACCCTTCTCATGTCATGGCTATATTTTTTTAACTCCCCTCCTTATAAAGCATTTATTTAAATGGTTTAATCCTCCTAACTAAAAAAATCTTTATTTACACAAAAGCCTTGATACATTTTCTGGTTGAAGGGCTGGCCTCTTCCTCCTTCATTTCTTGTTCACCAATTATTTCATTTTTCTTCTTCTCTCCTTTCTTTTCTTTTTCTTTCTTGTTTCTCTCCTTTTTGTGAAGTTGATTTGAGAAGTCCTTCTTAAATTCATAGTTAAAGCTAGGAAGCTCCAAATAAGTGTGCGTGTGTGTATGTATGTAAGTATATATATACATATATATATATATATATATATACACACACACACATATATATGTATATATATGCATATATATACTTTAAATATATATATTTAAATGTAACATTTCTGACTTTAAATATAATGCTTATTATAGAAGACATAAGCTATACCCAAAACACAAAAGAAGAAAATTATCCTCAGCACCATGAAATAATTAATCTTACCTTATGATTCTTCCTTCCAGATAAGTATAACCTATGTGAAAGAGAATCCTTTGCCAAAGAAGCATTTTGTGCTGTAAAGCCCTACTTATGGTTACATGCAGCTTGGACTTTTGGGAACAGCTTGGAGGGAGATATATAAGAGAAAGATTATCTGTTGGAAACAACAGTTGTGGTAGGGACAGGGCAGAGTGAGTACCAGAAACTGATGATAAAATGGAGCTGCAGTTTGGAAATGATTAAAAGTTAGAATCTTTCTCTGTAAGTGCCAAGAGAAGCTGAACCTGAAGGGGTGAGGTTCTGTTAGGAGTCCAGTTACCAGTGAAAAAGTAATAGCTACAATGGTCTTCAAAGCTTAGATACAGTGTCTAAGGATACCTGCAGTTTTTAAGAGCACAGACCAAAGGGGCAGAAAACAGCTACGCACCAGTTTTTGTAGTTAGTAAGTTAGGTGGAGTTAGAAATCATGAAACACATGACATTTCTCTCCTGATTGAAACTCAGAGTCCTTCTCCAGTTTCTGCTGATTGATGAAGTTCCCACAATTCTTCATTCTGGTTCTTGTCAACAAAGGTGCCTTCTCTGCTAATTACCAGCTCTCAAATAACACACACTTGGACATGCATGAGTGGATATTGGAAGATGGATTCACATAAGCATAGTGTTACAGGGTGAAGCATAAGTCTGATTGGAAGGGAGGACCAGGGGCTACCAAAAATTAACTTCTTGTTCCCAGCCTCATGTGACCACTGAGAATTCCTAGGAAGTTTTCCTGTGTTTTGGTGACTGATACAAAGAAATAGAGACAGGCTTGAAGGAATCACTGAGATGGCTGGTGGCAAATTGCTAAGGGACCTTAGGTCTGCACTAAGAGGTAGAGTTTCAGGGCTTCAGAGATGGGTCAGCAGTTAAGAGGACTAGCTTCTCTTCTGGAGGACCTAGATTCAATTCCCAGCACCCACATGGCAGCTCACAACTGTCTGTAAATCCAGTTCCAAGGAATCCAACACCCTCACACAGACATACATGCAGGCAAAACACTAATGTACATAAGATAAAAATAAATACATAAAATATTGTAAAAAGAAAGAAAATTATTTCAAGTTAGTAAATATATAAGTGTGATATTCCAGGGAATAGAAGTAGGTGGTACAAGGGACCCCTGCAGACAGGATGCAATGAGAAAAAAACATAGTTTTCACTTCATTTTAAATCAAATAAATCCAAGTAGAATATGTTGTTAAAATTTTAATTAATAAAATATTTTTGTCAAAAGCAAATTGAAATTAACTTTAATTTTGGAGATTTTTTTTGTTTTTACCTTCTACATACATCCAAAACACAGATCAGACTGACAATAGCATAGTAATAGATTAAATGAAAATATTTTTACTACTAATGCAGGAAACAAATGTCAACAATGAATAGCACAAATATATAAGAAACAACGTGACGCTCCATTACAAATTAGGGCACTATTTTTATTTATAGATTTTTAAATTGCATTAGTTATGCACAGACTGTGTTTTTTGTGTTTCTTAGACATTTGATCGTATTTACTCAGTAGTGTTTAATACCAGTACGGTACCTGAACTTATTGCAAACCTATCAAGCTTTTAAAATGCTCTGTGAGGCACCAAAGTTTCTTTCTACTGTCACTGGTATTAGTTTCTTATTATTCTAGGTAGTGTTATTTATTGTTTCCCATGATTTTCACTTAGTAAAAGAAATATAAAAGAAGGTTAGAATGAACAGCATTTTATTTCTCATTGCCATGTTCTAAAATATTAAAGTACAAAGTGAACAGATGCTTTCAAATCCTAAGTTTATGTAAGAGCTCTTGAAAATTTGTCATGAACTGTTTGAGTTTAGCTACTTATACTTTCTACATAGTGGACAATTGACTTCAGTGTTTCCTCCTCCTAGGTATTTGGAGAAAGTATTGCATATGATCATTTTATACTTACTGAGCAAATTGGCAATTCTGAAGTAGTTTCCCATGAAGGAAGTGCTTTAACAAGATGAGAATTGTTATGTAGCTCATCAGCTTCAAATCATTTAGCTACTGGAGTAGAAGAGTAACATAAATTCTTTAAACACAGGGTGAAACATTTTCATGATGGTGTTTACAGAAAACCTCTGCAAATATAATGTATAAAAATGTAACTATAAAAATATAGTGTGAAATTTTGTCAGCTTTATACTGCATACTTTTACGTAGTGTTATGTGTAAAATCAAATTATCAAAGAAGTTATTTCAGAATGAAAAGATATGTTGGATAGATTATAGAGGAATTTGATGCCTAAAGCTAGCAACATACATTTTAGGTTCGTAAAATCATTCTTTTATGACCCTTAGGATCAAATGAAGTAGAACAGACTATGTCTTAGAAAAGAAATCTGAATCTCACAGTGTATAAATTATTCTCAGAGTCAGCTAGTATCATTATTAAAGACCAGTCATTGCATTCTAAAGAGAGACATATTTTTATGGAGTCCAGTTTAAATGGTGCCTAATAAAAGAGAATGATGCTTTATTATCACGAGAAGAGTAAATGTGTCATTATCCAAGCTGAATCTTTAGTCCTACAGTAAACAGTTACAGCAGTACTTCTGTTTAACACATAATGTTTTGCAAGGTAGGACATTTAATGAATGTGATTATAGCCATTTATTTTACTTTCTGTTTTTATTAGAATTGTTGATCCATATTTAAAGTATTTCCATTTAATTTTTTTAATGTGTCATAGTTTCCTAATACTGGAATACTGCTATTTGTAGAACAAAAGGATACAAAAATTTAGTAGATTTTGAGTTTATACGAATTATGTGTACCTTTTGGTAGAAAGATGGAAGAGATCATCCTGTTGATTCTACTGAGCAGTAGAGGAGGAAGCATAGCTGAGGAGTTTGAGTGAAAAGATAGACACGTGGACATGTTATTTTTCCTCATCTCTTCTTATTTCTTATCAGTTTCGGAGGAATACTGCTTTTCCTTTTTGAATTTTAATTTTTTTCTTTTATTGAAAATTGGTTTTAAAATAATATATCTTGATTAACGTTTTCCATTTCTCTATTTGTTCCAGTTCTTTCTCACCTCCCTTCTCATCTGGATCCACATCTTTTTAGGTTTTGTTAAAAATAAACAGGACTCTAAGGGGAAAATAGTAAAATACAATAAGATAAAACAAAAATAAATGCATTTTTCTTTTTTTCTTACATTGTTCTTAAAATATAAATAAGAAATTCAATAAAAATTCTGTTAATAGGACCCTTTAGAGTTCTGTGATTTGCAAATAGACTGATACCAAAGGGACTCTTAATTTCCTGCAGTTCAACAGCACGGAGGTGCCTACTTAAAAAACAAATAGTTTGTAGTTTCATAAGTTGATTTTATAGTAATTTAGTTGTAAAAGCAACTGCAATAGATTTATGTCAATAGTAGCATTGGTGAAAATGCGTTTGTTAACATTTTGTTTTTCTACAAATTGCCTAATGAAGTATGAAATATTTGTATTAAGTTGTATGTAATCCATCTGATTGAAAAAAAAAATTCAAAGCCATACCCTTTATGTTTGTTAATAGGGCAATAGAAAAACAGAGATTGTAAAAGACCATCTAAATCTGTTTCTCATTAAAAATCAAAAAGATTGTTAGTGACAAGCAAAATTGTCCTACTTAAATGACACATTCTTACTAAAGATGTATAAATATCAGTCTATGTATTATCAATTATAATACACAGCACAGAATATACACAATATGCAATACAAAATATCATGTTACAATATCGGAAAATAGTGCCTTGACCTGCTCTTTAATAATGTTAATTTTGTTAAGAAAATATATTCTTAAAAGACCTTTAAGCAAAGAAATAGTAATGCAGGATGCATTGATTTCTTCAAAATATGAAAACAAATGTCAATGACTGCTCAATTGATCTACATTGCAGATTTAACAAATATTAAATTTAGAGCAACACACAGTAAACTTTTTGGTTCAAGTGCCCACAGATTGTATATTTATCAATTTCAACTATAAGTTTCTTTTAAAAAAAAAACTAAAGCGACCCTCTGAGAACTTTGATTTTTTAATGATCAGTGTTACAAAGTTGTAAAAATATGTCATATAAAATAGGATACAAAAATGTCACAAATTATTTGCTCATTTATGTAAATTATGATCTAATAATTCATAGCAATCTACTTGAAGGAAATTTATCTTTAAATATCATTAATCACAGATGATATTAAATCAAATTCACATAGCTCACAAGTTCCCTTTTCAGTTTAAGCACTGAAATTATTTTAATATTATAAATTGTAAAACTGTCATAATTTTTATAACCAGTAGAACCATATTCAGAATAATTTTCACAGATGCAAACAGTGCTAATTCAAATATTTATTACATAAAACAATATCACAAACAAAAGCAACAGAAAGATCATGTTGTTGTTTGATTTTTAGTTGAAGATGTAGCCCATTCATCATTAGTGCACATTTGAGCAAAATATATCTATGACTTTGAAAGGAAAATCCCTATGTGCGTTTTATGTAAACATAGGGACATAGACTTCAATTCTTCAATAGAAAGGCATTTACTCAAATGCCTTTTGATGTGAATTTTAATGTTTCGTATTGTTCTCAGTTGATTTGCTTGATGACAAGGTTATTCAATGAGAAAAATATTAATTGATTATGTTTTAGAGAAACTCTTATTTCTGGATAATAAGTGAGCTTTTCTCCTAATATTTTATTTAATTCTTTTCAATTGACATCTTTTATTTACTTATGAAATTCTTAATTATGCTTTATCAGAATCAAATGTACTTGTACACATTGTTCACTTAAATACTGAAGAACTTAAAAATCAATAGTAAAATATCTAAATAACTAATACAATGTTTTTTATTCATAAAAATCCTTTTGTATCTATATGTATATGCCATTTAGCCACCAAGTACGTTTAAGCAGAAGAATTGAGACCATTACAAAATAGGTTCATGAGTTGAAGACTATCAAGGATATAGTACACTATTTAAAAGTATAGATGAAGTTAATGTTAATGCATTTATCTGATATATAAACAAAGGAAGTATGATTGAACTAATACAGAGAAGCAGTTAAGAACAACAGCTGGGCAGTGGTAATATATGGCTTTAATCCCAGCACTTGGGAGGCAAAGTCAGGCAAATCTCTAAGTTCAAGAGCAGTCTTGTCTGCAGAATAGGTTCTAGAACAGCCAGGGCTACATGGAAAAATTGTCTCAAAAAACATTTAACAAAAATACATATAATAACATGATACTGAAGTATTTTAATATGCATTGGTCAAAGTGTTTCTGTAATTGAGATAGAATAAATCATTATTTCAGACGAAAAAAAAATGCACTTTACCACAAAATAATAGAATACAACATATTTTCATAAATTTATATACATATATATTAATATTTTTCATGTGTGTCATTAGGATCCAGCTTTCTATTTCTTGGAGATGTATTGAATCTATCTTTTTATTTGATTGTACCACACGTTGGATAGACTTTTGCATTCAGAGAAAATGATCAGAATTTAATTTCTGCCATTCTTATATTTAAAAAGCAGAGGGTAAATTGTACTGAAATTGTACGATGAAAAATAAAGCAATCAAGTTACTTAAATGTGAACAACTGGGCATGGAGCTGCAGCTTTGCGGTAGAATACTCACCTAGAATTCTCAGAAGTCTGAATTTAGCTTCCAGCGCAACTAACAGGAATAAACAATTGTGAAAACTACTGATTTAAAAGTAGGAAACCTAATTTGTTTCATTCCATAACTTTAAAAAAACATGATATTTTGTGAATATTTTTTAAAATATTCATGTTACAACAATGATTTTTTTATGAGATAGTTGAAAATATGCAGTTTATGACTGTATATTCCCTCCATTCTCTGAAGAATGAAGCATTGGGCAGCAGTAAAGGATAGCAGTTCTTACGGACACAGAGGTATTTTCACCTTTTATGTAAACCAACCATATGGTCATAAATCTTAATGTAAAAATCACTCATTGTCCCACAATTATGTAAACTTTCCCCAATAATTATTTATCTGTATAGCTTACCAATCAGCATAGCACAATTTCATTTTATCATTGGGAGAATGTTATGTTATTCATGGTAAAAGTTCAGAAAAGATTATTTCTTGAAAAACTTGACCTTTATTTTGTGAGCTAAATTTCTACTTGATTGTGGCATTTTCCAATTAGTGTCTCAGAAGTTAATTGACTTGATGAAGGCTCAAGTTAGTTTTGATATATTAGATGTACCTAGAAAAATGTTTTATATTTATGTAGTATTTCTCTTTTAAATGAAGTTAGAAAACTCAAAAGAATCAGATGATATGTACCAAATGATGAAAACATAGAAAGATGTTAATATTGTGCCTTTAAATTCATAAATTTATTTTAAAATAATGACCATAACACATATCTTGTTAAGTGGAGTCTAGGAGTCTGTGTTATGAACGAATGAAGTTTATACACCAGTGAATTAAAAAACTGAGAGTGAAATTTGTACAGCAGAACCATTGCTAGAAAATTCATTGGACATACTTTTTCAACTGTTGTTCAACGCTGAAAATAAACTATGCACAATAGCTATGAATGTTAAATTGTTTCATTTATTATAAAGTATATGACCAACAGTGCCAATTTTAAACATTTTCAGACAGTTCCACAATTGCTGAAAAATATTTCCTCCTACATATTTGAAATGTAGATTACCCTTATCCATTCTGCAGTATCTTTGGAGATTGTTAAATGTAAGCCAGTGTACTCTATTTTGTATGTCATCTGTCTACAAAATTAAGGACAAAATTAAGTTACAAAACTAAGAACTATTACTTTTCTTGGCCTGTAATAAGTACTTTCTATTGTGCTTGAAATATTTAAATTTAAGATTCAATACTAATATTAAATCTCAGAAATATTTAAATGAGGAGTATCTTCACTGACATTTTTCATTTAAAATGTATTGTATTCAAAACATTTATTTATTGGTCATAGATTAAATTACACATACACACATATGAATAAAACAGCCTTGGCCACATAGTGAGACATGCCTTTAAAAACCCAAAATCAAATAAAATATTCTCCCAATGAAACATAGAAGGGCGATAAAGAAACACAGTCAGTTTTATCAAAGAAGAAAATAATTGTAAGGAATGAAATAATAAAACCCACAAAGTAATAAAAACAATTTTTTTAAAGCAAGAAATTCTACTCACTGTTGTAGACTATCTGTGAGCAGAACAATTACTAAATGGAAGTTAATTCCATGGGCAGTTAGTTAGGTGCTTACACTTGAATCCCTACAGCCATCAATTTCAGCAACATGTAAAGAAGCAGATTGCATACATGATACCACAGAACAAAAAGTGTAAGAATTAAAAATATTAAAATTCATTCATAATTAAGTTATAATTATTGGCATTTATAATTTATTTTTACTGATTATTTAATAGAGCAGCTTCAGGAACTATAGCTAAATATGTACCTAAACCATAAAGATTACCATTGCGATATGAATGTCATGAGAGAAAGTAAGTCATTAACACTTTAGAAAAAATTAACATACCAGGTGAAACAGGAAAAAACAGAAGAAAATACTAAATAAATACATAACAAATAAAAAACATGATTAGAAATGAACTAAAATGAATATAAACATAAAGTAAAAAATAGAATACAAGAAAAATTGAAGTAAATATAAAATAAATCTCAAAAAACAATTAAACTTATTTGATCCCTTTGGCATAAGCAGGACTATAAATAGTAATGCAACTGTAAGTTATTAGCATTTGATGAGCCAGACTATAGAAAACGTCACTCTGGTATGTGGGTAACCGATGAGAAAGGAAATTAGATAAATAATAATAGTAAATAAAGTAGATAAAAAGCTTCATGGAGCTATATATTAATTCAGACCCAATGTAAGGGTAAGAGAACATAAAAATCTGATATATATTTTCATTTCCATTGAGAAGGGGGAGACAGAGAGGCAAACACACATACACATTCTTGTGTATCAACAGAGTTCAGCAGATCAGGGTTCCAAAGAGGAGGTGTGGAGTCAGCTAGCGAGAAAAACACACAGATATCTCATGGTTGGGTCACACATGTTCTTTATTTAGTTTTCTCTCTACCTTTAAACTCCTGTCTCCATTCCAGCTTTTTTCGTATATCCTGTCCATGAAATCACACAGATACACATTTACTCTCATCTTGTGGATGAAGATTTTTTTCCCACAAAACACATATACATACATGCACATATTTTATATATATATATATATATATATATATATATATATATATATATATATATATATATGACTTTAAGTCAGGAGTGTTTTTGTTTTTCTTAAGAAGAATCTGTCAAGCCTACATGTCATATAGCCATATGTCCTCAAGGCATGCACAAAAAATCTCAGCAGTAATTTTATAATTGTAAATATAGGAAACTAGGAAAATACTAAATTGTGGTCAAGGAAGTTCAAACTTAGCAGTGGGCACTGAAACTCATTTGTTATACTTAGGCCTGTTTCTCACAGATGAAACTCATGGGCCCTAGTAACCAGGCTTTCTTTTTTCTTTTTGCTAACTCTGACCAAGTCTTCAGCTACCAAGAATGTGTTTTCCTATGTAGTTCTCCAGGTTACTTGTTTCAAAGCAGCTTGGCAAGACACCCCAACGTGATGTTATTGTTTAGTTATTCTTCTGGAGTTTAATAGAGCTACCTATTCAACTAAGAGGCACTGACTTTTAGAAAATCACCACTGTTGTTAAGTGTGCCAGTAGATTTCACAAAACTCATATCTGGAAAGGGAAGGACAATGATGCCAAGCAGAAGGAGACATTCAAGAAGACTTAGTTTTCAGGGCTTTTCCCTCTGTGAGACACACTCATCATGGCTATACTAACCTGTGGGACAGATCCCTCAGACCCCAATGCTGGCTGCAATTCTGCCATGACATTGGCTAGCAGTACCTTCCACAGGAAGTATAGGCTTTTTCTGATCACAGATCATATTTCCATCCTATGGGGATTAATACACAAAGAACAGAAGCAAATTATAGTAGGTTCACAACTGCTACCTCTGTAAGTAAGAAATAGCATTTGTCTATGATCCAGGAATATCTTGTATTCTTCTAGAAGCCATGGAATTATGATAGAATTACTTGCTTATTTCAAAACATTGAGCCAGGTGGTGATGGCACATGCCTTTAATCCTAGCACTTGGGAGGCATAGGCAGGTGAGTTTGAGGCTAGCCTGGTCTAGAGTGAGTTCCAGGATGGCCAGAGTTACAACACAGAAACCCTGTCTCAAAAAAATACAAACAAGCAAACAAAATTCAAAATATTGTAAAACCTCACCTGCTTAATTTACTAGACATAAATGGGAATTTATATTTTCATAAGGATATAATATTTTATAAATATGCTCAGATAACCTCTAAAAAAGCAATAAGCAGAAATTTATTATGTTCTTTGAACGTGGCTAAAACATATAGTTTGAGTTAACTGATATTGTAGAATGCATAGTTGATGAAGTATGTGATGTCTTACTTCCATGCCTCAAGCATTAAAAATGCTCAATATATCAAATAAAGTATAATTAGAGGAGCCCAAACAAATTTATTTTGCAACAGACTTCAGTATATTAGAAGGTTAACATAGCTCTCATGTACTGAGATATAATATATACATTTTTTTCTTTCTTGGAAATTATAGAAATGAAAGTTTCATAAAATGTTATTGTACAGATGAAACATTAGTTACATTTTTTTCTATAGAGAACCCCATAGCTCTATTGTGACTCTGACAACCTTCCTTTAATTTGATAAATGTTTTTGTGTTCAATGCAAAATAGTTGAAATAACTTGAAATGCCTTATCCTCTTGATGCATTCTGAATTTACAGAATCTTCTAAAGGATATACTGCTTGAGGCTGGGAACATTATGAATATTTCAGTGCAGCTGAAGCTGTCAAAATATAGTAGGAAATGCCTGTTGGATATGTAGAATAAATGAATGGAACTATGACAATTGAAAATTATAATACATCCTTCTATACAGATTTATTCTCTTTCAGAGAACACTGAGAGATGGAAATGACAGCACTGCAATAAGTCAGGCAAGTAATGGTGAATTAAATTTAGGAAATGAATTCAATAGCATAGTGAAAAGAGATATAATTAAATGGAAAAAATAATTACTCAATACCCATTATTAAATCATAAATTATCTGGTAGAAAAATGTAGGGTCATTTTGAATTCCATATTTTGTTGAAGATTTTACCTTACAGCTTAGTATAAAAAGGAAGATAATTCTAAACTATATGTGATGAAATGACTCACAGATAGCCTTTTAATTTTGCATCTAAAATATTGTAAGAATGTAAGGACATATATTGAATCTGAAAGATAAATAAATTCAATAATTAAGATTTAGTATGTGATGAATACTAGGAAATGTTAAATTTACATGAATAAGAGGAAACACTGCCAGATGTACTTGACTGATCCAACATGAATGGATAAAACATATGTACAAACTCTCAGTTACTCACTTTGATGATGGACAGTTGGTAGTTTTGAAAATATGGATTCCTTCCTCTTTCTATTGTATGTCTGTGGATGCTAATAGGACTTGGAATCTTTCTTCTGTAGTTCTAGAGAGAAGCTTAAACTTGTCCCTCATGAGAAAACTCATTTTCACCACTTTATTCCACCACTACCACATGTCTCTAAGCCATTGCTCCTAGGATACTCCACTCAGCAACTTTCTGTTTTCATTTTTGAACTTGAAAGCCTTCTCTGTTCTCTTTCCAAAGGTTTTCTGTATGTAGGTAAGATATGCTATATACCCACTAGGTGTAGTTTTGGGGATGTCAGTCTGAACAGTGACTATAAAACAGCCGCATAAGATCAGTCTTCTTTTAAAAATCTTTGTTCTGTATGGCTATTTCTTTAATAAAGAATATGTTTAACTTTGATATATAAATGCAATAGCTACTGTGCTCCTTCAAGTTATCTATCCTGATACACAATCATATGGGGGGACTATGGTTTACTGTAGGTTTAACTCATCCTAACACTGAGGAAAGAAACCTCATATGCACCTGACAAGACATAGTGACACATAAATAATTAATGCTAAGCTAGAAATTTGTCTGTTTATCTGCTAAATCTGCTGGTGTGAACTATCCTAGTACACAGTGTGATATTCATTGACTTGTGGACACAGGATGGCTAATGCTTATTGTATTCTCCTTTTATTGTATGTTTAGATCATCCTGAAAAATTATTCCAATGACCTAAGCAATATGAACTGAGCAATTTATCAATTCTGCTCTGAAAAATTCTGTATGGCTGTCCTTTGATAGTCACTGTACATACATTTATCTCTCTATCTGTACTTCAAAATAAGAATGGCATTGTTGCTTTGGGGAAGAAAAAGCTTTATCCAGTGGTTTAGATCTATCATTTATCTTTGTGCCTTGGAAAAAATTGGTAGCAGGAATATTTTTTGTGCATGAAATGATATATGCAATATCTATGGGATATATGGAAATATTTGTAAAATATAAATTTATACACACAAGGTTTTATCTGAAATATACCCATGGACAAAACAACAATTCTTTACTTTAAGACCTCCAAATATATCATTGTTATTTTTATATTTAAAAAATTTATCAATCAAATAGTAATGCATTAGACTTTTTATTTGGCGAACTTCATCAAGCTTCATCAAGCTAAGGTGAGGGTAGGAATTAAAGAAACTGTTGGCTTAGATAACAAAGCCACAGTTGATGCCAATTCAACTGAAAACTTAAGTGGCTTAGGTAAGTATTTAGAGGCAAGAATCTTCTGTAAGTTATATTGTAATTTTTACTGACATTTGTAGTCCATATCTATATATTCAAACTTGTTTCTTTTAGTTCTAGAAAACATTTTTAAATTTCTATTTTTTTTTAAAATTTTCTAGTTAGAAAGAATCAAATGATACTTAATCAGGATCTTGAATCTAGAAAAATTCTTTTTTTGTAAATAGCAGTACTACATCGTCTCACTCAAGAACACATTTGTCAGTTTGTCTGTTGATAAGAAAATAACTACCAGCACAACAAAGACTCTGACCTATTTGCTTGTGCAGTGTTATCTGTAGAATATACAGATAACAGTTGTACTTAGAAATATTCAAGTTTTCAATACTTTATTTGCTATTACTCTTTCATCTCGTGAATATGACCAGCAGATATTGAAAATACAATTAAAGAGGGACAAAAAGCTCTGGTGTGCTACTGTATGGTGAAAATATATAACAATAGTTCTTCAGATAGCTAGAAGAAAGGATTTTGAGTTTAACCATAAATGAATAATACATATTTATCTTTGTTAATTAATCCCATGAACTAACTTGAAGAATAAAAACATAAAATATACATTTGTTATATACTTATTCTCAATAATGTGTATAATTTTGAATCTGTTCCAATAATATTAACTTTTAAATAGAAGAAAGAATGAGAAAACAGAAGTAAGTATCTCAAAATTATGTAAAAAATACTGTTGGTGAGGCTTTATGGGTGTAGCTTATGATTTATTAGAAGATACAATCTCACAGCAAACTTCCTGATTTTCTGTCTCTTACTTTCTGTCTGGTTTTCTGCAGTGAACACTGAGCCTTCTGTGCCAGAGTTGTTTTGCAGATGTATCCATTGGAACATGACTGTCTAAACATGGATCTAACAAATAGAACAAAAGCCACTGTAGCACAGGTAGGAGAAAGCCCCATTGGCCTCAGCTCTACAAAAAGAACTATAGGCAACTAAGGAACATAATGGGAGAAGTAGTCTTCTCAAAGCATAAAGGAAATAATTTTTTTTAAAAACTATGAATTTTTAAATGGCCAAGTACGTGATTTTTCAAAATGGTTTCAACTTCTGAACAAAATGTAGAGATCAGCAATAGTGTTATCTTTTACAGATGAATGGCACATGGGATGATAGTAAGGAAGTGGGACAAAAAACATGAATTAATAACAATAATGTCACACAGTGCAAACAAATGATCAACTTTGAAATTGAATCTGCATGCAAAATGTCCACAAAATAATTTAAGTACCAGTGGTGGCTCCTATCTAGCAAATAAGATTAGCTTAAAAAGTTCATAATAAAGTAAAAAAATCTCAAATTTTTACTTTTGAATAGTTCTAAAAAATATATTATACAGGTCACAGGTCCATTTTGGCTAGATTATGTTTAATATGATTGATACAATAAAATGTGTAATGTTTACAATATATGTGACAAGAAAGCAGCATCTATATTACCAGAGCTTTTGATTAACAAAATAACATCACATCATATATCACATACAAATAATCTATATACATCTGAAATTCTTACAGGATGTTGGCACATTCTTCAGATTAATTTAGATCATTCTTCAAAATATGTTTTATGCTATTATGGCTATCATAATTGAATAGAACATTTTGCTTGGAAAAATATAGATGAAACATTTCTTTAAGGACTAAAAGAAAAATATAGATCAAACATTTGTTTTAGTCCTCAAAGAAAACTCCAAAATTTTTATGGGAAGGTAGAAGACTGGAAATTGTGGTCGGTGATGATGTTTCAATCTTTGATGCAGAATTCCTTCCCCAAGGGAACTGTCTTCATTATTAAATCTCTTCTGTTGATTGGACAGGTATAATGATTTTACTGAGTGCATTTCACTCACAGAACAATTATGTTAAGTACATCTATAAAATACTTCCATAAGAACATACAGACTAGTGCATTTTTTAAAAACTAGGCAATATAATCTACACAAGCTATTTCACATGATTTATTATCATTGCACAAATTCAAGATGTGATTGTGGAACCACATTTGCTGGACCTGGATCTGAAGCTAATAACCTTGTGGTGGTAATTTTCACTCTCTGTCTCTTAGCCTTGCCTTGAAAGTCAAGATAGCCTGGCAGTGGTGTCACATGCATTTAAGCCTAGCACTTGGGAGGCAGAGGCAGGCACATCTCTGTGAGTTCTAGGTCAGTGTGGTCTACAGAGTAATTTCAAAGACAGCCAAAATTTCAAAAGAAAAACATTGTCGTGAAAGAAAAAGAAAAAAATGAGAAAATCAAGATAATACCTGGTTAGGCTGCATATAGCAAATGGGGAAAGGATTGAATGTGAATGTTTTAATGTACGATAAATGGCTTAGATAAGTACTTATGCAGACAAGCACTTATATCCAGTTAATAATAGTTACTTCAATTAGCAACATATTCATATTTCCATATAGGAAAATCTATTCACTAACAGAATTCAAGATGTAACATTTTGTAAATGTCCCTTTCTTTATGGACATTGAAAAATATTAATCTAGGGCCTTCTTTTGGTTTTCTTTTCCTTCTGTTGGTTTGCCTTGTCCAACTTTGATGTGATGTTTTTTGTTTTATCTTCTTATTATATTTTATTTTGTTAAAAAATAATACTTCTGAGGAAAACTCAAAAAAAGAAAAGAAAAAGAAAAAATGTGCATACATTGATTTTTCTCTAAATATATAGGCTATCTTAGATTTATCTTTGCATATTTGAATCTGCAGATTATTTAAGTATAAATTTCACATTTTATGCATATCATTGTGTGGCATAAAATAAATCCATGTTTTAAAAGATAAAAAAATTAATGGTCTAATCAATTTTTAAATGAAAATGGGATGCAGATAACCAGAGATTTAGTATATTATTTTAACCAAATGCTCTTTCCCATGTATCAAGGAAACTTTTAAATTGAGGTGTCTTTTGTTTGCTTGTTTGTATGTTTGTTCTGCAAGTCAGGTAATTACTTATTTTAGCTGTAGAGCCTTGGGTTGTAACTGTGATTTATTATTAACATGGGAACAATAGCAAAATATTTAAAAACATTTGTACTTGAACCATATGTTTATGGCTAAATGCCAGATGTTGGCTATATCAGAAACACATTTATTTTACTTTGTTTGATATTTGCAATTATCAAATTAACAAAATTGCATTTAAGGAGAAGAATAAATTAAAAGAAAGTAAAAGAACTTTTCACTACAACTAAAAATATTCATGAGCCATGATTATTGAAATATATACTTTGGAATGTTCAGATTAATTACCCAAGAGATAATGATAAAATAGAAATTCATCTGGAAAACTAGTCTTTGTGACTTACAATGGTTACAATGACAAATATTTCTTATGACAAATGAACTGAGAAAGAAATCAGGGAAACAACTCCCTTTACAATAGTCACAAATAACATAAAATATCTTGGGGTAACTCCAACCAAACAAGTAAAAGATTTGTTTGACCAAAACTTCAAGTCTTTGAAGAGAGAAATTGAAGAAGATCTCAAAAGATGAAAAGATCTCCCATGCTTCTGGACTTGTAGGGTCAACATAGTAAAAATGGTCACCTTACCAAAATTAGTCTACAGATTCAACATCATCCCTATCAAAATCCCGATACAGTTCTTCACAGACCTTGAAACATTAATCAGGTTCATATGGGAAAACAGGATAGATAAAATAATCCTGAAAAATAAAAGAACCTTTGGGGTATCACTATTTCTGATCTCAAACTGTACTACAGAGCTATACTAATAAAAACCTTAATGGAATGAACTGAATTAAAGATCCAGATATAGATTCACACACTGATGGACACCTGTTCTTTGATAAAGAGGCCAGACATATACAATGGAACAAAGAAAGTCTAACTGAATGTCTACTTGTAGAAAAATCCAAACTGATTCATATTTATCACCATACTCAAAACTCCAGTCCAAGTGGATCAAAGACCTCAACGTAAAACCAGACAGAGTGAACATGATAGAAGTAGGCAAGAGTCTTGAACGCATTGGCACACGAGACAAGTTTCTGAACAGAATACCAATAGCTTAGGCACTAAGGACAAAAATTAATAACTGGGACTTAATGAAACTAAAAAGCTTTTGTAAGGCAAAGTACACTGCCAAAAAGACAAAATGGCAGCCTGCAGAATGGGTCAAAAGTCTTCACCAACTCAACTTCTAGTAGAGGGCTAATATCCAAATTATATAAAGAACACAAGGAACTAAGCATTAAGAAAGCAAATAATCCAAATAAAAAATTGAGTACAAATGTAAATGATAATTCTCAAAAGAGGAATCTAAAATGGCTGAGAAACACCTAAAGAAATATTTGAATGCTTAGCCATTAGGGAAATGAAAATCAAAAACACTTTGAGATTCCATCTTACCACTGTCAGAATGACTAAGATCAATAACACAAAGGACAGCTCATGCTGGTGAAGATGTAGAGCAAGAAGACTCCTTCATTGCTTGTTGGGATGCAAACTTGAATGGAATGGAAATCAATATGGCGATTCCTTAGGAAACTGGAAATTGATCTACCTAAAGACCCAGTTATACCACTTCTGGCATATATCCAAAAGATGCTCTATCCAACCAGAAGGGCACTTGCTCAACTATGTTCATAGCTGGTTTATTCATAATAGCCAGAAGTTGGAAACAACCTAGATTCTCTCAACAGAAAAATGGATGAAGAAATAATGGTACATTTACACAGTGGAATATTACTCAGCTATTTAAAAAAAATGACTACATAAACTTTGCTGGCAAATGGATGGAACTAGAAAAAATAATCCTGAATGAGATAACCCAGTCACCGAAAGAAAAACATGGTATATACTTACTTATATATAGATGGTAACCTATAAGCATAGGAGAAAGAAACTAGTATCCACAGGCATAGAAAAACTAAGCAACAAGAAGGGTCCCAGTTGGAACACAGGGATCTCCCTAGTAGTATGGATACTGAACAGAGGGTGTAGGTGGGGTAGGGGAGGATGGGAATTGGAGCAGAGGGGACCAGAACAGGGAAAGGAACAGAAGAAGAAATTAGAAATTAAATGGAGAGATGATATGAATTGGGAGACACTTAGAGTATAATTGGGAGATCTAGTGTTTTGGTAACTCACAGGAATCTATGAGGGAGACTCTAGGAAGGATCCCTAGTAATTGGGGATAGGCTGTCTCCTGTGGCTAGGCAAGGTTTCCAGTGGTGAGACTGGGATACCATCTTAGTCACAAAATCTATGACTTATGGCCTATTCACCCTGCCAGATCCTCATTGAGAATGGAAAGGCAGAACTCCATGCCAAAAGAGGGAACCTCTGCCTGAAACTGCAGGCCAGGCCAGGAACTAGACTGGATAACATGGAAATTATTACTAATGATGTCATGCAAGTCTCATAGATCAGTACCTAACCCAGTCCTCACAAGAGAGGCCCCCCCTCAGTAGCTGAGAGGAGCATCTGGAGAAGCCCAGGGCCAAACATCATACAGAGATTGGGGAACTCCACAGAATAGGGAGAGAAGAGATGTTGGAGACCATAGGAAACCAGGAAGACAAGACCCACATTGACATCTGACTCTTAGGGGCCCACAGAGACTGGAGCCATAGACACAGAACCTGCAGAGGCTCCTAAATACATCACATGGCTGTCTAAATTGGTGTCCATGGCAAACTGCTACAGGTTGGAGTGGAGGTGTTTCTGACCATTTTACTGACTATTGAGAACCTATTTCTCCTACCGGGTTGCCTGGCCCACCATTGATGGTGGTTGTATCTATGCCATGTCCTGATTGTTCTATAACTATGGGGAGACAGTTCTTTTCTGAGGAGAAAGGGGGGGTGTTAGTGGGTGGTGATGGAGGTTGATCTGGGCAAAATGGGAGGAGATGGGAGGGTGGAGAGAGGAGAGGAAGTGGGCCAGGATGTATCCTATAAATTGCATGAGAGAAGAAAAAAGAAAAAAAAAAGAAAAGAGAAAAAATACTTTAGACCTTTGAGCTTAATTATCCAGAAGATTATGATAAAATGGAAATTCATTTGGAAATCTAATCTTTGTGACTTACAATAGTTATAATGACAAATATTCCATTTGAATAGGAAAAATAAATAAATATTGGTAATTGTAATATGCAACTTTAAAATGTTTTCTTGAACATTGTAAAGGAATATTTGAACATCTTACCAAAATAATAATAAATGTTCAAAAGGGCTTATCGCTTATATTCTCAGGAAAATATCTGAGATTTTTTACAGTAAAGTAAAGTAAAGAAAGAAAGTAAAGTAAAGAAAGTAAAAGTAAAGTAGAGAAAATGTAAAGAAAAGAAAGTAAAGAAAAAATGGTTTGAAATTTACATATATAAAATAGTGTAAACAAAATGTACATACTACCACCTAAAGCACCCTGTCTATTCATTCTTAAGATTTAGTTGGCAGTGGAGATTTGTCCAAAGCCTACTGCTTATGTGCTAAATTTTTTATTAGGTAACTATTCTTTCCTTTGAAATTTGAAATGCATCCATCTACAAGTTGAAACTAAGACTCCATAAAAGGGTTTCATACAATCATATTTGTTGAATGGGACTGATATAAGACAAAGAAAGGTAACTTACCACATTGACAATATTTAATGCCCAAAGACAACCATCTTCATTCCTAAGTGTTAGATTCCAATACCTAGGAGTACATTTTACCTGGAAACCCCAATAGTCTCAAATATCAGGATCCTACCAGGCAATGAAGAATCTTCACACTGTCCTAAAACCAGATAGGACAAGAAAAACAAGGAACAAACACCCACCCAACAAAAACAAGACAAGATATCAGCACCTAGAATTACAATTTTCACAGATTCAGATGCCTTGACACCATCAGGAAAACAAAATAACATCCAGGACAATATGTCTCCACTAGAGCCCAGCAATCCTATCATAGCAAGCCACAATATTGCAACATAGCTGAAGGACAAGACAAAGATCCTAAAACAGCCTTTACGGATATGATAAAGGTCCATAAAGTGTAAATGAATAAATCCCTTAAGAAAATCTATGGATATCACAAATAAACAGTGGAAGAAAATGAATAAAGTAGCTGAAGATGTGAAAGTATCTATTTGCAAATTATATGATAGTATACATAAATGATTCCAAAAATTCCACCAGGAAACCCCTACAACTGATAAAGACTTTCAGCAAAGTAGCTAGATACAAAATAATCTAAAAAATTCAGGATCCCTCCTATACAAATGACAAATGGAGTGAGAAAGAAATCAGTAAACAATACATTTTACAATAGTCTCATAATATTAATATCTTAGAGTGACTCTAACCAAGCAGGTGAAAGACTTATATGATAAAAACTTTAAACACTGAATAAAAAATTTGAAAAAGCTATCAGAAGATGGAAAGATCTCACATGATAATGGATTGGTAGGTTTATTATAGTAAAAATAGCCATGTTACCAAAGCAATCTACAGATTCAATGCAATCCCCATCAAAATTCCAAAACAAGTTCTCACAAATCTTGAAAGGACAATCTTCAGCTGCATATGGAAACATACATACACACACACACACACACACACACACACACACACACAACAGATTTCCAAAACACTCCTGAATAATAAAAGAACTGCTGGTTGTATCACCATCCCAGATTTCATGTTGTACTATGGAATTACTATAATAAAAAACAGCATTGTATTAGCATAAAAAGAGGCACCTTGACCAATGAAATTGAATTGAAGTCTAAGACATAAATCCACACACCTATGGATACCTGAGTTTTCAAAAGGTAGTCAGAAATATAAACAGGAAAAAAGACATCATCTTCGACAACTGACTGGTCCAACTGGAAGTCTGCAGGTAGGAGAACTCAAATAGATCCATACTTGCCACCCTGAATAAAACTCAACTTCAAATGGACTAAAAACCTAAACATAAAACCAGGTACATTGAATCTGGTAGAAAAGAAGGTGAGTAGTCTTGACCTCATTGGCACAGAAAAAGACTTTCTGAACAGAATGCTGTTAGAACACGCACCAAGACCAATGAATAATAATGGGGACCTCTTGAATATGAAAGCTTCTGCCTAGCATGGAACACCATCATTTGAACAGAGAGGTACCCTACAGAATGGAAAAAGAGTTTTACCAACAATGCATCGGATAGAAGGCTAATATCCAAAATATAGAAAGACTCAAATAACTGGATATCGAGAAATGAAATAACCCAAACTCTGTATCAAGAAAACAATAACCAGTAGATGAATTTTTTTCCTGTAAAGCTTCAATTAAAACCATATATTTTTCTCCTTAAATTTTGTACCAATGTATGTTTTGTCGTGTTTTTTAATGAATATTTTTCAAGGTATTGGAAAAGGGGTTTAAAATTAAAATGTTCACAATCAAATCAAGCTTATTAGAATGACATTTCTTAGTTATTTCCACTGTTCATTGCACTGTTTCTTCTACTGATACTTTTTAAGAACAAAGGGCAGCTGACTTCTAGTTACATGTGATACTAATCAATTATGAAACTGTGAGCAGTTACAATTTGCTTTGAAGCAGGAGAAATGCATTAGCACAGTATAGTTAACAGTCTCAGCTTGGTGGCGGTGGTGCATGCCTTTCATCCCAGCACTCAGGAGGCAGAGGTAGGCAGAACTCTGAGTTCTCAGTAGCCAGGCTGGTCTACTGAGTGAGTTCCAGGACAACCAGAGTCACAACAAAGAATCCCTATCTAGAAAAACAAAAACATAATAAAAAACAAAATCCAAAGAGTGATCTCTGTGGATAGTTAGCAAAGCTTTGCAAAAGTTTTCCACTTTTCAATTAGGATATTTAGATAAGTTAACATGTATGAGAAATTAACTTTGTATAGTTATATAATATTTTATATCTTTTTTGATGGAACTGAAACTGTGTCCTCAAGATTAAACTTCAATAGATTAAAATGACTAGAAATTTTAAGCTGTAACTCCTATACATTTTCTTAAGTTACAAAATACATTTTCATATTCAATATGCCATTTCTTTATTAACTCAGCTGAGGTGGCATTGAAGTCAATTCCATAGACTTTCAAAAGATTCTGTGCACAACTTTGAAGGGTGTTTTATATTATTTATTTTTATTTTTAATACTTTCTTTCCTAATTAATTTAATATCCCTATGGAAATATTTAAAAATAAATTGTTTCAATGTTCATGTAAGTGTTCACTCTTTCGCTTAGACATTATAGCCTTCTCAAACTAGGCTGGAGGGGTTGTAAACAACTGTATTTTGTAAATATTTACACGACTATGAAACATATAACAGCGTTGAGAACCATGGCATATTTATGTGTTCAAAATATAGTTTATTAGCAATCATTGAATTCAAGCTATTGCTTTGGTTTTCCTGGAAAGATATTTTAAACATATATCTAACTTTTATAGGTTATTATCATTACAGATAGTCATTTATTTAATTGCATATGTGAATACATAAGGAAAGGAAAATGAAAATAATATTATGATTAAAGGTCAATTATTTTATAACTAAATGAAATAAAATGAAATTATTTCCAAACTTTCATCTAACTAATTGTGTCTACACATATGTGGTAGAGTGCCTGGGCCATGTGTGTACATGCGAAGACTAGAGATTGCATTCTTATATTGCTCTCTATTTTTTGAGACAGGATTTCTCATTGATCTCAATCCATTGATTGAGTTACCCTGGCTGGCCAGAAAGATTCAGAGATCCTCCTGTCTCTTGTCCTACCAACGCTGATAATACAGATGTACACTATCACCCCATGATTTTATTGAATGCTGAAGAATCGAACTCAGGTCACTTCTTGGTTTCTTGACAAGCCCTTTAACCCGCTGAAATGTCTAAGATGATTACTAGCCACTTTTAGAAGCATTTCACTTTCCATTATGATAATTTAAAAGAAATCTATTGGGATTGGAGAGATTGCTCAGTGGTTAAAGATACTTACTGCTCTTTGAGAGCACGTGTGTTTGGTTCCCAGCACATACATGGGGTAGGAGTTCAGAACTGTCAATCTGGCAAGGTCCACAGAATCCATGCCCTCTTCTGCATCAATGCTTCTGCATCAATGTGGTTCAAATAATTTATGAAGTCACTATACACACAAGCAAATATTAAAAAAATAAAATGTTACAAAGTAAGGTAGTTACTATGCTAGTTCTGTAAATGGCAGTTAAAATGAGTCTTTTATTTGGTTTTTTTTTTTCCGTTCTTTTTTAAAGCAGAGATCTGCTTTGTGGTTTACAACCTACTTGATGTTGACCAGTTTTGATGCCAGCTTGAGATGTAATCTGCTCCCCTTGGACTACAGCTGTGTCAGTTTTTGTGTACTTATCCCTAATAAATTGATTTCAAGGGACAGGGAAATCCTTTAATTTAGGCTTTCTTCTCTTAAATGAATTTTCATCTTTATAAAGTGGAGCCTCTGCTGGGTGAGGTTTTATCCTCAAGACACTTTCCTCATTTCTCACAGAGCAGAGTAGGATGTTTTCCTATGTGGTGCCAATCTTATTAGTATGTAGTTGTAGCTGCTTCTTCTACACCAACCTGAATATGATCCTGTCATGAAAATAGCTCTGTCAAAATGTAATCCATTATCTTTAAATTCATCTTTATGCAGGTTTTTGGGACATGGAGAGATTAAAGCCAGATCGATAGCCAAAATATTGCATGGATTACTTTTTCAGTCAAGTTTCCAAGTCCTTATTCTCCTCGATAACCCCAAGAACCTGGTTCTGCAGTCCACATTTCTCTCAGTGTGGTTATCTTCCAAAATCCTACCCAATTGGCCAGTAAGCTCTGCTTCCAGCATTCAGTAGCTTCTCTAGTCCAAAAAGCCAAACTCTTTCACAGTCTAATCACAAAATTATCCCAATAGCTTATGCATTACACTATTGGGTTCATGACAGCGATGACTGCACTGCTCAGTATCAAATTCTATCTTAATTTATCTTATGCTGCCTTTATAAAATACTCAGACAAAGGCAACTCGAGGGAGAAAAGGAATTATTTCAGCTTATAGATCAAATCACAGTTCATCCCAATGGAGATGCTTCAAGGCAGCAGCGACTTGAACAGCTGGTCATACAATATCTATATCAAAAACAGAGAGTGATGAACACATAGTTTCAGTTTACTTTCTTTATTCATTCTAGTACTCTAAGCTGCATAGATGGTGTCACTCACTTTCATGATGGGTCTACCCATATCAATTATCCCAATTAAGTCCTCCAAGGTAAGGACAGAGACTTGTTTCCTAGGTAATTCTAGATTTCAAATTTTGCCAAGTTGAAAAATAATATTAACTGTCAGGTATACCATGACATTACTTCTAATATTATTTTGTGCTGTTGAATGATTTTAGCTTATTTTCAGTTTTAGGTATAGTGCTGATAGATTAATTCCAGCAATTAAACATTTTGTAACTTCATCCTTAAATTTCAGTGGTGTCTTTATTTCATTGTGAATAAGTACTAATAGTTCCACCCACAACACAGCCTGGCGAGTCAATTAAAAATATTACTGTTTTTGTACGCAGAATTGTCCTTTGTGTCAGAACAAGTGAAGGTCTTTTACTATGCCCTTTTCATGGTGGTTTTTGCCTATTCTAAAAATGTAAGAGCGCTTTCATCAACAAAACTTTTAATTGAAGAGATAATTGTCTTTTATTGACAATGACTCAAACTACAATAAATATGTTTACATTCAGGACATAATTTGAATTTGCAAACACATCCCAGGCTACTCTTAGCTCATTTCATTTATTACTGCAAAAATGACAGGAAACAACTCAGGAAGACTGGCTGACATTCCCATGGGCTCACAAAGCCAAGTAAGACACTCTTAACACAAATCTCATGTTTTTTATTTTATCTACCCATAGTAATTTCTTTGAAAACTTAAATAGATTTTGTTTCATTGTTTAAGCTTATTGGATTAAATTGACTTCACCCTTTCTTCCAATTTCCACCATCAAACCGGACAACATAAAGAAAATGTTTCTCCTCTCATCTTCTCTTCTTACCTATTTTTAGGTTATACCCTTCCCTTCTTCCCATGAGTCAGAGTGGCATTAAGCCATGAGAATATTTCTTAATTTAGATACTTTAAAGAAAATCTGCTTTACTCTTCAAAGCCTTAGAGTGAAAAGACTTATACTTAAGACTTGGATATTTTCTTAAGTATTTTTAGATGCAAGGTTCCATATGTGTTTATGGAGTAGAATACACTGTCTATGTGTAAGTATACATTGTGGAATGATCAAATCAATGCTGAAAAATGATATTTATATTTCTATTTTTGTTTAGATCTAGGAATACTTTCATAAGTTAAAAGTTGCTCAACACTATTTTATTCTGGCAGCATTTTATTGCTCATAAGTTAAAATTTGGGGAGTTAGAGATTATTCTGTTAAGTGAAATAAACCATATAGAGAAAGGCATGGATTCTCTTACATATCATCAAAACAAAGATAATCTCAATTGTTTTATTTTATTGCACAAGACTATTGAATGACTTGTCTTTGTTTCGTTACAAAACTCACTAGATTATCTTAAAATAGATGTTTTACATTGTCTATGAAGAATTTTTCTACACTAGTTATTATCTAATCAGGTTCCAATGCTGAATTTTGATGATTGCCTAACATCCTGGGTTTTTAAGGGCTCTTAGCATTGGTATGCAGCATTATTTATTAGCTGCATTAAATATTAGCATTATTATGTGCTTCCTTCTACTCTTTAGAAACTTTGTGCCTGTTTTCCCACACATTCTAAGAAGGCTACTTTCTTCCTCCAAGCCTATAACCACTTCTGAGACTTCAGTTCTAGAAGATTTCTTAAATCCCAGTGTGTTGAAAGTCTGCTCCTGTGTCATGTCATTGTTTTAGCACTAGATGGAAAATAGATCCTAAATATGTCCCTAACAGACAAGGTATTCTACAGCATTTACCACAGAAATACATAAAAGTAATCAAGGCATCATAGGGCTCTACCTACTCTGAGGAAAATTAGGTTTCTATGTTATGTCTGTGATAACCAAAATTATAAGGATGGGCTACATTATGAGGATATGGCTCCCAAATACTATCTGAGTATTGAGGTCAAACCAAGGTCCACACTGTCACTGAGAGGTGCTTATTTTTTTATTCACACTTGTTGTTTAGGACCATTGTGATAGTTTGAATGAGAAATGTATCTCAAAGACTCATAGTTTTTCAATTTTGATGGCACTATGTGAGAACATTTAAGTGGTAGAGTTTTGGTCAAGGAAATAAGTCACTGGCCACAGGCTTTAAGGGTTTATAGCCTTGAGGACCACTGGCTGTCTTCCAGCTTGCTATCTCTGTTTTGTGTTTGCAGTTGAAGATTTGCTCTCTCAACTTTCTCCTCGGCCACATCCTGTTATGCCTCCATGCCATTGTGAACTCTCCTTCTGGAACAGTAAGTTGAATTAACTCTCTTTTTTAAATTACTTTTGGCTGTGGTGTTTTGTTAAAACAATAGGAAGAAGTAACTAATACAACCACTTTAATCAGTCACAAATGATAGCAGTGTAGAAACCTTATAGAGTGAAGATGTGTGGTTCCATTTAGCACCAGGGTTGTTTCAGTTGTTTTATCATTAAGTACAAATTTGATAATGGTGAGAGCTATTAGGATCTAAGAATTATTAAATGACAACAATCTGACTATGAGTTCTAAGGCAAAGTCCCTTGTTAACTCCCACAATCGACCTACACTAAATGGAAATTTGCTCCATGATAGCTGTCCATAACTGGGATCATGTTGATGAAAATTGTCCCCTGGGCATGAAGGCTGACAATCATCTGGATTGTACCCAAATATTACAGCAACATGGTCTTTCAGTCTCAGAAATGTACCTGGGCCTACACTAAGATGACAGTGTTGCAGGTTGAATTCAGAGACCTTCCCACCAGGGCACAGGGCTCAGCCTGTGCTACTATAGAGATAAATTTTCTGGCCAAGGTGGAAGAAAGGTGTTAGATACAGTCCCCTGCCTACTAACAATGATGCTAAGCTGGCTTATACCCTAGCTTCACAGGCATAGGGACATCACAGTCTGTAAAGAAAGGGCTGTCTCACATCCAATCAAAGCTGGCAATGACACAGGTCATATCAGGTCTGTCCACCAGCAACACACCCAGATTCCCAGCTGCTGAGCCTCACTATCATACACTCAACACTGAGCTGCAAGGTGGCCATGTGCTATGCTAGTTCCTATGATTTGTTCCCAAACAGATACTATCTAGCCCTTCCTCGTGACTTTTGTGGATAGGTGATACAGTGATATAACTGTATGGCTGACAGTTCAAGTGGCTTGGTCCACAGGTTATGTTTTTCCTGGGTTTTACCATGGGGAGTCTGTTGCTGGGTTTCATGTATAAAGCACAATTTCAAGCTTCTCATGTAGCTTCTTTTGTTGTTTCCCTGATATGTCTCATATAATTCCATGAATCCTGAATTTGAAGTACATAATTATATAGCATAGTGTAGTATACTCTGATATAATATATGATATAGTGTAGTGTAATATAGCATGGTACTTATAGTAGTGGTTAGCATTTTTAAAATAGAAGCTACTAACCTACTAAGACTAAACCTCTAGATAAGAGAAACAGAAAATCACAAAGTTAAAACCAGACCTTACAAACAATATGTACTTTTATTTATATGTAGCTACATATTAATTTCTCCTTAATACAAAAAATGTGAGACAAGCTCTGTGAAAATTTTTCATTTCCTTTCTGTTCTTTCTCTCCCAGAACTTCATTTCTCTATTTTGAATTGGATGAGGAGAGACTTACTTCTGTTGCTCTTTTCTTGAGAAACATTGGTGCTAATCATTTATTGACATCAGTGGCCTTGCTTGAAATATAAGGCAAAGAGTATTTTGTGAACTATGTTTTATTCATAGAAGGAAGAACACAATGCAAGAACAAATTGACAAGATTTAACTTTATCAAATTTACTTTGACTTGATTTGTGCAGCTAAATATATATATATATATAAATATAATATATGCTATATATATATATATAGCATAAAACAGCAACAATTAATCTCCTTTTGGACCTTGAAAAAAATAAAAACAAGGAAGAGAAAAATAGAACATAAAAGTGAATAATGTAGGAAAAACATGCAGTGAAATGAGAATTATTCACCTGGAAAATGATGTCATAAAGGACTGCTGCAAAGCCACTTTCTTGTTCTTTTACAAAGTCCCTCTACTACATATTGCTATAAGAGGAATTCATGAGATAAGAGTATAAAAGAACTGTTGTGATGACTTAAAGACTGATACTTTTATAATTTCTACTATATCATAACTAAACGCTTTATTATTAGTATAATTAACAGTATTAAGCAAGGAATAAATAAGCACTTCCTATTATCCCACTTATAGCTGTCCACATTTCCAGAGAAAATACAGTTGTTTGTAGCTTGCCATAGTCTGAAAAGGTGTTTTCACATTTCGTATACCTGACTCTTATTCCAACATATAAGGTATGTTTCTTTCAAATTTGTCTGAGAATCCTTTCAGGTTTCCCTCTCTATTTCCCAGTGTTTTTCAGCTCTGCCTTATATGGCAAACTCTTTGATCAGAGAATAGTTTTGTTGTTGTTGTTCCACTAACTATTATAACTTTAGAAGTGGTTGTTTAAATAGGAATGGCCCTCATAGTCTCATGTACTTGAATGCTTGGGCTTTAGGGAATGTCACTATTAGGGTGTGTGTCCTTGTTAGAGTTGGTGTGTCCTTGTTGGAGGAAGTGTGTCACTGGGAGTGGGCTTTAAGGTTTCAAATGCTCTAGCCAGGACCAGAGTTTCTGTTTATTCCTGCTGCCTGCTAATCTGAGTATATAATTCTGGACTCCTCAATCAGTACCATGTCTGCCTGTGTGCTACCATGCTTTCTCTGCCATGATGATAATGGACTAATTCTCTGAGCCTGAAAGCCAGCCCTAACTAAATGTTTCATTTATAAGAGTTGTCATGGTCATAGGAGATGGCCTGTTCAGGCTCCCCATCTCCCATTGTTAGAGGTCCTAGCCAGGGTCTCCTTCCTAGATTCAGGTGACTTACATTTCCCTAGGTCCTCCTATCACCCTCTACATGTTCTCCAATTCTGATAATCTGTCCATATTCTCTCTCTCCACAATTCTTCCCCCACCAGGCCTCTTCTGTTTCCTTCCCTCTCTTCCCCAGCCCACCTGCACCATCTGCACTATTTCTCCTTAATTATGGACATCCCTGTATCCCAACTAGGGCCATCTTTGCTGCATAGTCTCTCTGTGTCTGTGGACTGTAATACCTTTCTGCTTTGCTTAACAGTTAAAATCTACATATAAGTTAGTACATACCATGTTTGTCTTTCTGGGACTAGGTTACCTCACTCAGTATGATTATTTTATAGTTATATCCATTTGACTTCAAAATTCATCGGATAATTTTATTTTAATAGATGAGTAATACTCCATTGTGTAAGTACCACAATTTCTTTATCCATTTTTCAGTTGAAGGACATCTACGTTGTTTCCAATTTCTGGCTATTATGAAAAAAGTTGTTATGAATATAGTTGAGCAAGTGTTCTTCTGGTAGGATGGAGCATCTTTTGGGTATATGGATATATGGTATAGCTGTGTTTTGAAGTAGGTTGATTCACAATTTCCTGAGGAATCACCATATTGATTTCCATAGTAGGTATACAAGTTTACATTCCCTCCAGCAATGGAGGAGTGTTCCCTTTGTTTATATCCTTGCCAGCATGAGCTGCTATTTATGTTATTTATATTAGCTATTATAACAGATGGAATATGGAATCTCAGAATAGTTTCTAATGACTAATTTTCTAACCTAATGACTAAGGTTCTTTAAATTTCTCAGGTATTTGAGATTCCTCTTTTGAGAATTCTTTGTTAAGATCTGTACCTCATATTTTAATTAGATTATTTGGTTTGCTGATGTCTAGTTTCTTGTGTTTTTTATATATTTTGGATATTAGCTCTCTATCAGAAGTAGATTTGATGAAAATATTTTCCTATTCTGTAGGTTGCCATTTAGTCTAATTGACTGTCCTTTTCCTTACAGAAGCTTTTCAGTTTCATGAGGTCCCATTTATTAATCACTGCTCTTTGTATCTAATCTATCTGTGTTATGTTCAGGAAGTTGTCTTCTGTGCTAGGCAAAGCTTCCTGTAGTGGCACTGGAATACTACCCCAGTCACAAAACCTTCAACTTATACCTATCCTTCCTTACTACAGGATCCATTGGGGCAATGAAAGTGCAGAACCCCATGCTAACGGAAGGAACCCGTGCTTGAACTACAGGACAGGCCAGGAACTAGAGACTGAAGAGCCAGGAGATGATTTTTAATGATATTCTGCTCTATTCATAGATTGGTGCCTAGCCCATTCTTCATCAGAGACGTTTTCTCCTGTAGCTGACAGGATCAAATGCAGAGGCACAAAGCCAAACATCATGTAGACCTTAGGGAACACTCAGAAGAGAGGGAGGATATTTTGAGGGGACCAGAAGGATTGACGAGAGCAGGAAAACAAGCTCCATACAGTCAACCAACCATCACAGGGGCTTAAAGAGACTGAACTGGTTGACAGGGTATCTGCAGGGTCCCCTAAATATAGCTTATGGTTGCCTGGACTGGTGTTCTTACAAAACTCCTACAGGCTGGAGTGGGAAATTCTCTGACCCCCTTACCTTCCCTTGGGACCCTTGTGCTCCTGCTGCCTTGCCTAGTCCATCCTTGATGTAGGGATTAGTAGCTGGTCTTGTTCCATGTTTTTATTGCCTGTTTGAGTGATAACTCTGGAAGGACTGCTCTTTTCTGTGAAGAAGTTCAGTGAGGTAGGTGGGTAGGTGGAATCAGAGGGTAGATCTGGGGGAAAGGGAAGATGGAGGATGATGGGAGGAAGAGAGAGAAGGGAGGAGGTTGTTTGGAATGTATTGTACAAAATAAGCAAAATTTCAAAAGTAAATAAATAAAAGAGTCACCATTGTTATGGTGTTTTGCACAAGAAAGAAGAGTTTGTTTGGGCTTATGTTACATGCTGATAGCTCAGAATGCCAAAGGAGCCATGACTGAAGGTGTCCAGAGCAAGAAGTTGAAAGATTACCTATTTAACTGTAAACATGAATTAGAGGGAATGAATTGAATATGAGAAAAGGTTACAGACTCTTCAAGCTGACTCCAGTGATGTATTTCCTCTAAAGATCCCATAACACTTCCTTAAGCAGTGTCACCAACTTGAGAAGTATTCAAAATCCTAATCCTCCAGGAAACATTTCTCATTCAAACTATAACTATTGAGTTATATTAAATTCTATAAAACTGAGCAAGAAATGTTTTGAGAATGTGATAGCTTAAGAAACAGAATAAACTTGATGATTACAGACTTCCATATGGCTGGGTAACACTCTTAGAAAAAAGAGAAGTGGTTTAGAGAAAATGGAATTGATATAGAAAGGCAATTGGGCTGGCCACAATTTGGCAGACATCCCATTTAACCAGGTTCAACAAGTCAACTGAATGAGATTAACTGTAGTTTAGTTGCTGTGACTTGATGAGAATGAGACTACTTTTAATATGAACGAGTTAGAGTCTTCTCACTGCACAGACAGAAAGCATTTTGTCCAAAATTAGAATATATACAGAGGCAGTTTTTGGACATACGTAGTTAAATTTAACGGTGTATAAAAATAGAACAGACAGATAGTAGAAATTCTGTCTTTTTGAATGAATAACAGCCCATAGTTGGAAGACATCCATGTTCTCTAACAGAAGCCAGGATGTCTACATTGCACTAAGCTTCTGAAGATGCATTTTGTAAATACTCCTATTATGTTCTTTTAGTCTGAGAATGATTGGATAAAATTGTATCTGATACATATTCTTTTTTCTATTCTTTTGAGTATGTGTGTAATCATTCTTATAAAAGCAAGTCTATAGTTCTCCTAACATTTGAAATAGAAGGACGGCTCAACACATTAAGTACTATAGATAGATGATGCCTATAAGGATACACAGTAGATTTATTTATATTAAATCAGCATTTAAATGCATGTTTAGAGCTTTATATATTATTGCAGTTCATAGAAATGCAAAATCATCCAGGTAGGTATTTCTCAACCTAATGTGCAGTTGTGTGATCATTTGTGAACATTTGTTTAAATCTTCCAACAGCCTTCAAAGTAAATGTTGCATCACAAATTCAGTATGTGTGAATGTACAATATCTCAGAAATAAACCTCTCCCATTTTATAGTAGTTTTCAATAACTTAACAGTAAGTTTTTAATATGTCAATACAAGTCTACAAGTATCATCTTTGGAGTGATACACGATAAGCCATAAGGTGTTGCTGCATAATGGTGCCTAGGTCAGTGGTTCTGAGCTTTAATCCTTTCTGCAAAGAAATAATAGAGTAGAGATGCTTGCTAGGTCATTGTTTCAATAATTCTATATATCTCACTTACTCTAAACTTAAAATGAAAGTTCAAAACTAGAATAATAAAATATCTCTGAAATTAAGAATATTACCCTCCAATAGCAATTGGTAAAATATTCATATGAAACATAGGTTTGCAGTTTTTCAAAGTTATATCTGTATTCTTCAGAGAAGATGGAAATTTCAAGAATTTAGTGTCCTATTTTTTGTATAATACCAAATCCTTGGAATTAATACTATCGTGTTTGAAAGAAGCTTTAAGTAATATCTGTTTTTTCATCATGTAGTTCAAGTTGTTTTTAATAGGGTCTCACTCTTCTTACTGTTTAGCCCAGGTTGCCTAGTAACTCAAACATCTGACAATCATTCTGTCTCAGTATACTAAGTGGTGATGTTACAGGTATGTGACACTATGCCCTGTACTAGGTGTTCTTAAGGAAATAAAATAATTTTTTTAATATAACTACATGTGATTAAATTAAAATAATTAGCCCTTGTATCAACATAGTTAAGGGGATAGAATACAGAGCATCAAACTCTTGAATTGCCTTTTTAATTTTCTCAATGAATGTAACACATACTTTGAGAATAAAGTAAAATGATGGAGCCCTGTTCATTTATTGAAATACATAAAAAATCTATGTTAAGAGCACAGATAGAAGAGTGCCAAGTAAATCTAGAACACCTTCTCTAAATGACAGCTTAATGATGTCATCAGTTGGCATACTTTCATAAATAGGATATGGTTCTTCTAATTGCCTATGACCTCCGTCAGAGTAATGATCTCAAAATATATGTGAGGAAGTATATCATGAGACTAGACCTGGACCATTAAAAAAAGCTACCAAAGAATAGTTGCCATTCAGATAAGATTATGGGGAGGTAGGTTAGGAAGTCTTGGTTTTATACCAATCTAGAATTATTTCATTGCTTTATCTGAGTCTATGTTCTATGTCATAAAAGGCAGAAAAATGATATCAATAATCATGCTTATATTATGTTTTTAATTCTATTTTTACAGGCATAAGCCAATATATCTTACTTTTACTTTGGCAGCTATTTTCTTACAGGTTAATCTGTATTTGATTTGCAAGTAATTTTTGAGCCCTTCTCAAGTATTTAGGGATGTTTTCAGTGCTTGTTAAATCATATCACTTTTTTTATTGCTAGAATTTGCAAATATATATTCCCTGAATAGCATGCTATATTGGAGTTTTTGTATTTCTGCCATAGGAAAGGCAAGGCACTACTAACTGAAAGAAGTCACATTATTCGTGAATTTCTCTGTGGAATTAGGATATGCCATGCCATGAGCTTCAACAAGAATTTCAGTGAATGTAGTATCAAAGGGATTAGGAATCTCTACATCACATTGTGCATCTATTTTAAAATTTACATTATTTTCATTTATGTGTACGTATGCACGCTTGTTTTACGGTACACCTGGATCCCATAATAGGGTTTTGGATTCCCAGGAGATGGAGTTACAGGTGGTTGTGAACTACTTGACTTGGGTACTTAGAGCTGAAGCTTAATCACCTGTCAAAGCATCAAGTGCTGTTTGTTTTCCAACCCTGAGCCATATAATTCCTTCATGTCCCAGATAGGCCCACTCTTCTCATTCTGGAAAATGGAATGCAGAGATAAAAGGAACATCGTCTTAGGAATTGACATGCAGTTATTGACACAATAAATAACAACACAATGAAAACTCCTGAAGTTTCATATTTCTTAATAACACTGCTAACACACTTATACTCGTACAAGGAATTTTTGACTCAGCAAATATTTTATAATTAAATTGTGATTGCTGAATGAATTCATTTTAGTAGATAGATGAATTAAGAGTGGGGGAAATACTCCTTAAGCATTATGCATGTCAGTGAAAATTCAGACCAAACAAGCCAAAATAGTATTTGTAGTAGTCAGATTCTCTAAAAGAAAATAACTGATAGAGTGAATATAATAAAAAGAGGGATTTATTATATTTGCTTACATGATACAGACCAGATAGTTCAAAAGTGGCATGCCGAAGGCACAGAGGACTCCTGGGGTGTTAATGAGTTTCCAGCCTGCCTTGAAAGGCTGAAGACACTGAGTTCTGATGTTACTGAAGGATGATGTTGGCATTACCAGCAGGAGTGAAAAGCAGCACTGATGTCTCCAGTATGAAATAGTGTCCAGTCAGAAGGGGACTTTTCTACTGTTAGTCATTTTTTTTTCCAGAAAATACTCTCACAGACCTACCAGGAGGTGACTCTCTTGATTCATTCTAGTTTCAACTACGTTGACAATGATGACTCACCTTCATCATATTGTGAAGCATTTTATGGTTATAAAGAAGCACTTATTCTTTGAATTTTGGTTATGATGAAATTACATTCTTCTTAATATTCTATTCCAAATATGTAAGGAGAGCTCTATCTTCCCAGTGCTACCTCCTCAAGAAAAGCAATTCTGAAATGGTCAGAAAACATAAGGAACAGCCTCTTTCTTTTTCCCAGGAAAACTGTAAAACATCTTGTCTTTGTTCATGTAACTCTAGATCATCTGGGCTGAGCAATACCAATGATGTCATCTCCTATTTATCCCTTCTTCCACTCACTGAAGGGATGCTCAACTCAGTTCACCTCTCCATACTTCTCAATGTGTTCAGCTCTCAAAAAGGTGTCTTTAACATCCATTCATTGTCTTGCTCACATTGAAAATCTCTGATTTTGCATTATCACATCACCTATGTTTCCATTTCTGAAATCTCAATGTTAGATACCCAGTTTATTAATCACCGTTCCATATTTTTCAGCTCACTTATTTTACTCCTGTTTCAATAATTCTTTTACATTACTGAGGTTTTCATTTAATTGACATTTACTCTTGTGTGTGGGCCATCATGCTTTTACTGCTCACTCTCATGTTTGTCCACTTTCTACTGTTATCCATCATTTTGACCATTGAGCATAAATTACCTTTGATACTTTCATGTCCCCTTTCTTCTTTCTGAGTATCTTTTAGTTATTTATCCTGGTAAATTCTCAAGGCTTATAGACTTTAAACAATCTGTTCTTAGGGAAATACGTGTATGAAAGATGTTTCCTTAAAAGCATATTCTCACACAGCTAATTCTCCATTATTATGCAAGTATATGTTTCTGTTTCATGTGTTACAAAATGTATATTTCATCACCATCCAGTTTGGCTATAATGGTATCTCCTATGCTCATCTTCAGCCATGTTATTCAAATCAATTTAAGGTTTATAAACACAAGTTTGCTTTTCTTGATACTTCAAAAGTTAATCTTACTTTTTTGATATATATATATATATATATATATATATATATATATATATATATATATATATATATATTTGAATTATACATATACTATTGTGTTATTTGTATTTCTGACTACCTAAACTACCTCAACAACTCTTCTCTCTTCTATCTATCCCAAGAATTGGGAGTTCATCAATGGTCCACTACCCTCAGCAGCAATTTGAAGGTGCTTCAGTTACAAACAACAAAGGTACATGGATGCTGGGAAACTCTGTAGGGCTATTCTTTCAAGTATGTTTCAATATTCACTATTGAAAACCCTCCTCTCTAAAGTCCTTTCCTCTTTTCTCCTCTTTCCAATTTTCAATTCTCCCATATTTGGAGTCCCAGTTCTCCAGCAGAATGTCTTGTTCTCTGGGCACATGGCTAAAGGGTGATTGTACTTTAGATTTCAATGAACATAACAAACAGGTATAGTCTGAATTTTCCTAAGAGAATTTTAAAATGCCTTTTCTTGACTCTTCTAATTGTAGGTCACAATTACAACTAACATGCAATTTGGCTAAGCTGTTATGAGTGCTCAATTTTCTCTCAGTTATCTGTATGTATTGACGAAAAGCTTTTGAGAGGAATGCGAAGAAAGATAATTATGTCCTTGCAGAGTAAAAATCAATTATTTATATTATGTGGAGCAGATGCAGGTCAGATGTGAATTAGATTCATTATTTTTCCTTATTTCCTGAATCCTCTACCAGTAAGTATTCATTGATTCATGTTTTCAAGTCACAAATGTTTCATTTAGTTATTTTCTCAACTGCTCACCTTAAGTAAACCTAGTTTATGAAAATCGTATCTATAAAAGTGACAAAGAACAGTATGCTTTCCTTAGCCTCTGAGTCAAGGCTTTCATTATATGGATGCATTTATCTCTCTCCTATGTATGCATAGTGGGCCTATATATAATACCCTGAGAATTGAGAAAGTTAACACTTTTATTATTTCCTTATATTGTATTCAGATTGAAATTCCAGTTTTAGATCAAATTCAGAAAAACTTAAAATATATGAGGAAGGAGGAAGAGAAACACATTTAACTGGGGAGATAGTGCAGTGTGCAAAGTGCCTGACTCACAAGCATGAGAACCTCTGTTCAGCCATCAGAAAGCATGTAAAAATGCACTGTATGGTGACCAGTTCTTAAAATTTAGTGCTAAGGGATGATGGTGGGCAGATTCCTTGGGCACACTGGCATCTGGCTTTTTAGTGAGTTCTAGACCAGTGAGAAACCCTGCCTCAAAGGAGGTAGAGAGTGCTTCTGAGAATGACTTCGGAGATTGTCAGCTGACACACACACACATATCTATTTAACACAAAAAGGAAGAGAATCAGTTAAAAATTTTCTAGATTTAGTAGCAGCAATATACTTGGGATCTCCCTATGTTCACATTTATCAGGCAATGATACATCTAAAACACAATATTCTATGAAGCTTTTGGAGGAGCAAAATTATAAAATTGTCAAGTTTCACGTTTTTCCTCTTTATTCCTAAATTTGTACTATTTTTTCTTTAGCAAGTTGTTGTTGTTTTAGTTTTTGAGTTCAATTAGTGCTGTCCATATATGGAGGGTGCTCAAGCCATCAAGGTTCCCTAAGGACAATTGACTTTTACTCTCCTAGTTGCTATCAATTGCAAATTGATCCATAGTTAGTAGTAGGACATTATGCCCACCTCCTCTCTCCATGCTGGATTTTGGTTTGCCTTGAACTTTCACAGATCTTGTACATGTTGTCTCAACTGCAATGAATTAATATGTGCAACTATCCTGTTTTGTTCAGAAAATACTGTTTCCTTGTAGTCATCATTACTTACTTTTACAGTCTTTCTACCTCTAACTTCTGTGACGATTCTTCAGCTTTGGGAGAAGGGAGTATGACATAGATGTCTCAAATAGGGATGAGCATTCCATAGAACCTTACTCTTTGCACCTAGAAAGTTTGTGGATTTCTCTGTTAGTCGTTATCTACTGCAGAAATATACATCTCTGTTGAGAGCTGACAGATACAATAGTCTACTGTCATAAAGATAAGTCCTTAGGAGTCAGTTTAAAACCATGTCCATTCAGCATAATTCTCAGCTCTGGCTCATCAATCTGAGTGGGGAATGTGATTGGACACCTAGATTTAAAAAGAAGGTCCTTTGTGACCTTCACATAGGATTTTACACTTTTACTATAAATTATATTTTTATTGTGTTTATTCAACTGGTTACCTTAATCTAACTTCATGATGGTTTTATTCATAAATCCATTCCAATAAAATAATTATTATTATATTAAGGAAAAGAAGACTGGCATATAAGTTTATACAAAGTTCCTAAAGATTTTTTTCAGTGCAGGACTATGAGCAAGGAGACTTGTATTCTACACTTCCTGAGTATGTTAGCTCCATGTGCTGCTTTTACTTTCCAATTGATCTTCTTCATACAATGTAAAAGATTTTCTTCCTCTTATCTGGTGCCTCTCTAGTTCCATTCTACCTTGGTGCTTATGGGATTCATCATTTGTATATACATGACTCACAGATATTATACATTCAGCCAACATATTTAGAAACTGGAGACAACCTCCTGGCTGGCAACCCACCAGCTGCTATGAAGCATTCTTTAGGATAAATGGCCCTCTAATCTGTTGGCAGCCAGGCAGCGTGCCTTTATTCCAGTTCCAGCAGTCTGTTTAGGAACTTCTGAGACTAGAGTCTAGGGAATGTTCATTTTTCTTTCTCCTGGTAACCTAGGATTTTCTTCCCAAAGTGTTTACAATGAGGAGGGCAGCACACATGGTCCATTTTACCTACAATTTTCATAATTCCATATTTCTTTACAGCCAAGTAGTAATCTGCAATATTGAGATGAAAATGGAACACATTTTCATTATCAGTTCATCAGGTGATGGGGATCCAGGTTGTTTCAATTCCTTAGCTATCGTGAATAGAGCAGAAATGAACATGGATCTTCAATAGCTCTATAATAAGATTTAAAGTTCTCTAGGTAAATGCCAGAGATTGGAATAGCTTGGTCATATGGTAATTCTATTTCTAGCTTCTTAGGATAGCTCCAGACTGATTTGCAAAGTGGCTGCACTACTTTACACCCTTTCCAATAGTGAATTCGAGTTTCCCTTTCCCAAATCCATGCTAGTATCTGTTGTCATTTGTTTTCTTGATGACGGCCATCCTGACTGGAGTGAGACAGAATCTTAAGTAGAGAAAAAGAACACTAAGGGCAGAAGTGTTCAAGCAGGAAGCAAAGTAAACAGATTTTAGAATAACGAGGTCAGGGAAGGGTTAACCAAAATGAGGTGTGCGTGATAAGTGACAAGAAACAAAATCTTGCATCCCAAGCAAAACGTATAATAGCAAATAGTAAAACATATGTAATATAAAAGAACTTGGAAAGGAGAGTATTGGAAACATTTTAAGCAAGGAAAGTGGTGGAGTTCAGGAGAAAAGATGGATAAATATGGGGATTAAACAATACACAGGACATAAAAATGAATACAAAATCCAATTAGTTTTTAAATTAATTAAATATAACAGCAACAAAAATGTTTAACAGAGGTACCCTGCACTAATGAACAATGCTGTTACCAGAGGACATGGGTTATCAAATGAAAATCTTGTCATCAGCATTAGCTCCTAAGGCATCCAAATCAACATAGGCTATTGCTATCTCTTTGGGTTATCCAGCACAACTAAATGTAAGACCCTATTATAAGAGAAATCACCTTCCACTGACCAGGAGATGCTCTTGATGCTGGCTACCTTACAAAGCTCTGAAAGGTGCTTTGCAGACTACTCAGGGACAAAAGATAGTGTTTTTAACCAGCATTGGATCATGAATAGTACAAGTCTGATCTACTAGACAATATTTCCCCACTGGTGCAATAATAGAAAGACTATTTATGAGAATAGCCAACTGCTATTTTGATTTTGCATCTATACTATCTATATAGTATATCTATACTCAAGCACATATACAAACAAATACAAAATAATCCAACAAAGAGGGTCCTTCCTTTAGCTGAGGTACTCATGGTTGTTCATAGCTTCTAGGGGTCAGGAGAGTCACTTTCTTTAAAGAGTTGCCACTGGTATATCAACAATGTCTGATAGATGACCCTACATCCAAGCATATATGGGCAGCACTGATTGAAATCAATGGGTTATAATAAATTAAAAGAGGACTTGGAGCTGGAAGAGTTATCTTGAGGAGAGGTAGAGGGAATTGGAAAGAAAAATGAGGGATGAATATAGTTAAGATGAGTTTTATGCACTATGAAGTTTTCAAAGAATTAATTAGGAAAACTAAAAAGAGACAAGCAGCACATGATACTTTTAAGTGGAGACCCTAGAGCTTCAACTGGTAGATATTTCAAGACCTACAGTAAAAGGATGGATTTGAGATTTTGGAACTGCATGGGTCAGAAGATGGTCACTATGAAATTTGAAGACTTGGAGATGGGGAGATGCTTCAGTAGTTTAGAGTTCTTACTGCTTTCCAGGGATAAGGATTTGGATCTCTACAACTATATTGTAGCAAACAATAACCCGTAACTCCAGTACAAGGAGATCTGATGATGTCTTCTGGCATCCACTGACACCATGAATAAATTGGCCCACATACACACATGCAGCCAAAACACCCATACAAATAATATTTAAAAAGAAAAGAAATATACAGATTAAGAAGAAAGAAAGGATGTTTTAAAATATTACTTGCTGATTTTAAAAACCGGTAGTTTATAATTTTCTTTTTTTTCCTTTAAGTATTAAAACAGTGAAAATAAAGCCTGATTTAAGACTGGCTCTACAAGAGGAAAACCATACCTGGTCTTGGAAACATAGCTATCTATTCTGTGCTAGTAAAGTCATGGTTATTGGTGGAGAATCTATAGCAACTAATTTATTAAACCAGCATTTCCCTAAAAGCAAGCTATACATATTTGTTCTTATATCCACAGACAAATATAGTCTTCACCCTCCCATAATTCTTTTTCCTTTGCAACCAACACAGACCACTATAGAAAGACATAACAAGTCAATATGCAGAATTCTGGAACCCAGTTCCTATTGGTACATCTATAAAGCATTCTGGCACATAAGGTTCATGGTAAATTATGGAAGAGGGAATAGAAAGACTGTATGAGACAGGTAGTTTGCTGTGAAATTGTGTCTCCTAGTAGTATAAGAAGCTGCACCATAAAGTCTCACTAACATAACCACCTGAACATGAGCTGAATGAGGAGGATACCAATGAACATGCCAACATAGCGGGTAAAGACCTCAAGGCCACAACCCTACAGAAAAAACGATAGGTAACTGAGTGTGGGAGAGCTAAGAGCTGGGAAAGGGGAGCCTCCTCAGAGAAAAGCATAATTGATTGTCCACTTCCCAACAGTGAGCCCTGAAGACATATGTATTTGCATAAAGAGGTCACATTTAGAATATATATATTCAAACAAATACATACATGCTTATAACAATGATTAGTGAAAAAAGACTTATGAATTTGAAGGGGAATTGGGAGGGGTATATGTGATGGCTTTGAAGGAGGAAAGAGAAGGGAAAATATAATTCAATTATAATCTCAAAAGTAAACAAAAAAAGGATGCATGCACATTCCCTCTGTCTCACAGCTTTTTTCCTAATCAACATCTGCTGTATATACAATCATTTCTCTGAGTCTTGTTTTAAATTTGAATACATTGGTTCTGCTCCCTGTATTTGACTGTATTGCTGTGTTGTCAGATGTACACTCTCTAACTTCTCTTTCACCCTCTGTTCTCTCCCTCTCTCTTTTTTTTGGATTCATTAATTTATTCTTAAACTAAATTTTCAGAATTAATATTTAAACTCTCTAATATATGCCACCCTGGGAGACCTCTTTTAATTATTTTTTCACTTAAAATGTTTATTAATCCTTTAACAGTCTCACATAACATATTCTATCCTTCTGATGACACTTTCTTCAAATATGCCACTCATTTGTTTTGTGTCTTTTTTTTCTTTCCAGTGTATGTGTGCGTGTGTGTGTTTCATGAGAAAAATTTTCTATGCCCACAACCTCCTTGTTGCCATTCTCAAGCATATAACTTAACTGCTTTCAACACGTAGCTAGGGGAAGACAGAATCTTCTGGCAAGATTTCCAGCCTAGAGATCAGTTCTTACAGTTGAAATAAATTTCAAAATACTACATGGAGATGCTCAAACCTGTTTTATATAATGTTTTCAAAAACCTGGGGACAGCTTTAAAGAAATAGGTTGTTAGAAACTTTTATAAATTACATATATGGTGTAATATATTACACCATATATGTATATGTGTGTGTGCATAAATATATGTATAAAATATATAAATTATATATCATTGGTGAAGAAATATATTTCTCAGGATTCATTTCTCATCTCTTTCTCCTTTAGTATCTTTCTCTACATTATTTCTGTGATATTTATTATTAGTTGGCAACTTGGCAAGAAATTTAAATCACCCAGGAGATGGGAATCTTGTCATTCCTAGCCTAAGGATATTATCTTAACTATATCATATCTATGCAGAGAATCTAATTTTTAGCACCCAAATCAAGGAATCTGACCTATTTTGAAGATGCATCCTTATGTATACGTGTATAATTATGTTGTAGAAATACATCTTTGTAACTTTGAACAAGCCAGAATATGCTCTGCTAGAGTATACTCACCTGTATTCTTTGGCTAGACTATTAAAAAATTAATTATTACATTCTAATGCTCATTATCTGTTCCAGAGAGAACGATGTGAAAGAATTTCATTATTAAGACCCGAATTGTAAATGTGTATTTATGACTGACACAATTCTAGTAGTTACAAAATAACCATTTATTTACTCACTGTCTTAACATTGAAATAAAATAGTCCATACTTCTGCGATAGATATATATATATATATATATATATATATATATATATATATACATATATATAAAACTCTTACTAATTCATACTCTACATACAACAGTGTGGAATTCAGCATGTAGCTCAGGCTGCCTAGAACTTTCAGCCATCTTCCTGCCTCAGAAACTTGAATGCTGGCTTTCTATGAACCACCATGAGCAGCTTAGTAGTCACATTGCTTTTGGAAGGTAGAACAGGTCTTTTAATGTTGCTATTTTAAAAAAAATCTTATCCTGTAATTCCTAAAGCTTGTGGCTAATTTTAATTTTCACCTAGGAAAATATAAGCAGTAAGTAGATGTTACAATATCTCATCTGATATACTTTGGTATATAAAATGTATTAGTCAAGTCATTGATAAAATCTCAATTATAAATTTCTTTTTAAATGCAGATTAAAGGGCTAACTAGTTTACTCAGGTGCTATTTCTTTCAATATGGTTAAGGAGTATAGGAAAATTCATTAGAATTTAATTATACCTCCTCTACAATAGAAAGACTTTTAATTTAAATTTCTGTGAATTCCCTGATATTACAAGGATCTCGGAAATTAGATATTTGTATTATGGAGGAATAGATTTATAGCCAATAAGATAAATCTCACATAATCAGGTCCACCCTGGTAAAAACCTTTATTCCATGGCCAACAAGTAGCTATAATGGTTTTATATGTGAAATTTTGATTAATAAGCATCACTGACTAACTTTTACTGGAGAGGAAAAAAGACAAGAGATACAACTCAGTTGCTTGACTAATTGTCTAGCATTCACACAGCTCTCAATTAGACCCTCAGCACTGCATAAAATACGTGTGATGGCATATAAGTATATTCTTAGAGCTCAAGGAGGTGGTGGCAGTAAGATCCAAAATTTAGTTTCTTCCTCAGCTACATAGCTGTTTAAAGTAAATCTGGGCTACATGAGGCACTATCTCCAGACTGAATGAATGATTTTCTGTAATTGTTGATATTTTCCTACTCATGTGACAGGAAAACATACATATTTATATGCATATATACATGTATAGAACAATTGATAGTTTTTTTTAAAAATAAAGATGTAATATTACTTTCTAATGGCTCTTTTCTTCACCCAACAATCCTATACATGTTTTTACAGAGTTATTTTCCTTTGATACCTTCTTTATCATCTGATTGAATAGGAACAAAGACCATGATATCATTAACTAAGGATCAAAAAGCCACTTGGCCCTTAACTATTCCTCATACAATTATTTTTCATTCAATTGAGTCTTATCAATCAGCTTTCATTTCTTCTTGTGTATGGGCTAGACTAGTGCATAATACGTGAATTAAATTTAGGAAGATATTATCAGAATTACTGTTATTCAATTGGTTGTAAATTAAAGGAAATTCAATATTCTTACAATATATGCCATAAAAAAATCTCCTTGCTTGATATTGGCATGGTTAAATTGTTTTGCTTCATTTAATGTAACATTGGTACATGAGAAATGTCTAGAATTTAATTTATTTATGGTTGGTTTCTCAACCTAGTGCAATATAAGTTTTTAAATAATTTCCTTTTGATTATTTCTTTCCTATCTGTTTTGACATCTCTCTTCCCATCTCCAATTTTATAACAAAAAGCTTTTCACCTAAGAAAGGTCCAGGTTGTAGTTTCTTCTCCAAGATCTATGATTTCACAAGATCTGAGTAGTTGCGTAGGTTTCCAATACCAAGAAAGATTTCCTTCTGGTTGAGTAGTTCTTAAGTCCAAATTAAAAGGTAAGCATGTCATTACCACTTTACTAAAACAGCAAACTACCTAGCAACAGTCTAAGCATTTGTCCTTATACCTACAAATAAGTGTAGTATTCAATCCTGATCAAGAAAAAATCTCTTTGAAACATACAGACCATTAAAGAAAACCACAAACAGTCAAAATTAGAGTTTTAGAGCTCAGTCCTAATGGATGTGGCTATGAAACATGCATGCATGTACAGATCATGAGACATTATGAAAGACAGGTTGTAAGATCCAGAGGTTCAGGGAATTTGCTGTGAGTTTGTGCCTCCTAGTAATGCCAGCAGCTACACACATAAAGTCTCATCAACATGAGTTCCTAAACATGAGCTGACCAAAGACAACACATATGTGCATGCCAAAGCGGAAAAGAGAAAGCCTGTGAGACTTCAAGGATACATAAAGAACTAGTGGTGTCTAAGGAGTGCTGAGAGTGGGAGAAATAGTTTTCTCTAGGGAAGAGTACAACAGTTAGTTATCTAATATCAATCATTTAACTCTGAAAAAGCACGTGTGAGTAACACTATGCAGACCAAGCAGGCTATATTTAGGAATTCATGTGTATATACATATAATCATGTAATAGTAATTAATGAAAACTAGGTCATAAATTTGAAAGAGTACAAGGGGAGGTGTTTGAGAGTGTTTGGATAAAGGAAAGGGAGAAAGAAATGCTGTAATTATAATATCAAAAATGTAATTAATATAGTAGAGGTCTAGGTTCAAATAAGTGATTCACAGCAGATTTTTACTAGACTCTTAATGAAGAGTTACAACCAACATCCTTCAAATTATTTCATGAAATAAAAGTAAAAAGAACACTTTCAAATTCTATGAAAACTTTGGTACACTAATACCAAAGCCAGGTATATGAAGACATGACAAGAAGAGAAAGCTCTTGTCAATATCTCTAGTGAAGATGCCAATTTTTTTACCAAAATACTTGCAGACTGAATGTAAAGAATATTTAAAATACATCATTTATATAATAATTGATTTTACTCCAGAATTGCAGCTTGAGTCAATTTATGCAAGTCAAAAAATGTAATAAATCATACTTATTGGCCTAAAGACAAATTTACATAATCATTTCAATAGACGGAAAAGAGGCTTTGAAAAAAGTTTAAATATTTCCTGGAAAAGAACTAAAAATACTAGGCTTATATCTAAATATAATAAAAATTATAAATGATGAACCACTCTAAATTGAGAAAAACTGGAGCTAATTCTATTGCAGTTATGAAACAGAGTTCTCACTGTCTCTATTCCTATTTAATGCATTGTTTGAAGTGAGTCCTAGTTGTATCATGAATAGAAGATAAGAAAATAAAAGCAATACAAACAGAAAAGAAATCAAACTACCTCTCCTTGAAGATGGCACAATACTATAAATAAAAAGCTCAGAGACTTTTCCAGTAAATCCTTAGAACTGATCAACACATTTAACAAAATGGTGGAATGCAAAGTTGACATACAAAACTCACCTCAGTAGCCTTTCTCTACATCAAAAAGAAAGGAATCAGGGAAACAATTCTATTTATAGTAGCATCAAAAATAGATTGGAACAAAACTAACTCTGATGATTTGAATGAAAATATCTCCCATAAGCTAAGACTTTGAAAAGCTTGGTCCCAACTGGTAGTGTTATTTATACAGGTTTAGGAGGTATGTCAAAGTATGTCTCGGGGCCCAACCTTTTAGATTTTAAAGCCAGGAGTATGATCTTTGATTCCTATGTGGGGCCTCAGATTTTAGCTGTTGGCCATCAATTTGATCAGCAGCTGCCATGATTACCTGCCATGATTTTAATTATCCTGCTGGAACCATAAGCAGTCAATTACATAAATAATAAGAAAGGGTGGAAGAAAATCTTCACTAGGTCTCTTTCTTAAACAATTAATAACCAAAATATTCAAAAGAATTCAGCAAAGCATTAAGATAATGAAGAGACTAATAAAAAATGAGCTGTAAATTTGAACAGAATTCCCAGAAAATAATTCCTAATGGCTAATGAATATTTTTTTTCAAATTTTCAGCCTCTTAGTCATCAGGAAATGTATATTTAAATTATTTGAGATTCCATTCCACTCCAATCAGAAATGCTAAGAGGGGATATAGACATAAACTCTCATCACTACTGTAGAAGCTGTCTCCAATTGAAAACACAAACAAAGCAAATATTAGTTTTCTCCAGTGAAATCTCACTTGGTATATAAAGCATACCTATGTGTAGGGCCCATGTCCAGCAGTAGATGGCTAATGCAAAATGCATCATTTTTTTTCTAATTTTTTTTTAAATTAACCTCACAGGTGTTTTGCTTTTATACTATAGTCTCTGGTTATATTTTCTGAGTTTTATATGTACGGTTATGTATGTGTCTCTACATGTGTACTGCTTTTTTGTTGAGCCTTTTCTTTTTCTAATTTTTCTTTCTGGTTGTTTGTTTTATTCTATTCTGGTTTGTTTATTTTTATTTTACCTTATTGTAATTTTTTGTTTAAATTACTGTTTGTTTTCTGATGATAGAAAGAAACAGTACGGATTTGGTTGAGAGGGGCCATAGGGAGGATACGGGAATAGTTGGAGAAGGGGAAACTGCAATGAGAATATATTATATGAAAAAAATTCATTATAAATAAAGAGAAAAAGGGGGAAAAAGAAATCAAGAAACAACAAATATTGGTGAGGGTATGCAGAAACAGGAACCTTTATTCACTGATAGTGAAAATGTCAACTGGTACAGCCACTACAGAATTCAGTGTGGTTATTTCTCAAAAAGCTTGAAATAGATTTACCATATGACCTAGCTATACAATTCCTTGGTATGTACCAGAATGACTGTACATCCTATTATGGAGACACTTGCTCACCCATGTTCATTGTCATTCTAATCACAATAGCTAGGAAATGGAATCAACCTAGATATCCATCATGCAACAAATAAATAATGAAAATATGATACATATTTGCAATGGATATTTATTCAGCTGTCAAGAAAATTAAAGCTATTACATTTACAGGAAAATGGATGGAACCCCAAAGAGAAAGAAAACTCCACATTTTGTCGTTCATATATGAACCCTAGCTTCAAATTTACAATTTAATGCATTTAACTTGGAGTTTCTGCTGAACCAGAGAATTAAAATAAGCCTATTTCCAGAGGCAAGCCTCAAGAGAGGAGGGGAGTAGAAGATAGGTAATATGAAAATAGAGAGGGAGAATTGTGGAGATGGATATGTTTAAGAAAGAAAGTAGATCAGTATTTGGCAAGAAGACAAAAAGAAGAAATGGTAAAATAAATTGAAGGACATGTGAAAAAAATATATAGAAATCTTCTATCTTGAAAAAAGAAGAAAAAACAATTGGTATATCCTATTTGTTTATATTTATTTATATTTTTACATTTACCACTATAATAGAAAATTAAAATAATGTAAATTATAAAAAGTACTTAAAAATAAAAATTATAACAAAACAATACTTAAACTATCTTTCATAGTATTACTGTTTGCTTTTACATGTTGATATAAGTAGAAGCTAATGCCTTGCTCCATTTAAAGATACTTGCTTTCTTTAAATGTATTCTTATACTTGAGTAATGACAAATGCAAGTATTTTATTTCCAAGTACAGCAAACATATTTTAACAGATAAAAAGTATATAGTCAAGAAAACAGTAGATTTTCTCAAAGTGTGACTATGTGATATATCAACTTGCTTCTGTCATAACTATATCTAATATTTCTTCACTTATGATGTCAGGCACTGCTTTTAACTTGAGCAATACAGTATATATTCATCTCAATGTCAATTTTACAAAATTTATTAAAGTGAAACATTGCATTAATTCATTGCATTAATGTATTACTTTTTAGTTCATATTTAAAATATTGGCTTAAAGTAGGAGGCTACCTAATTGACTTTAAAAGTGCTGCTTTCCAATTTTTAAACATTGTTTGAAATCCATGTTACATAAGGTAATGATAGGATCTATTTTCACTAGTGTGCTAAATTAAATGTTATCTATACCTCTAATATATGATGAGAACTTTCTGTTTTGATATAAAATATATTAATTTTCTTTTGGTTTTTAAAGACAGGGTTTCTCTTTGTAGCCATGTCTGTCCTGGAACTTGCTCTGTAGACTTGCTCTGGCTTCATATTCACAGAGATACACCTGCTCCTGCTTCCTTAGTGCTGGAATTAAAGGCATGTGCCACCACTGCCTGGCCAAAAATATTTTAATACATTTTCCCCTAGAATTTATTAAAGTTTTCAAATTATATTTTTTCAAAAATATATTTTAATATCTATGACATTATATGTAATTTATTTTTAATATTTTTGAATATTAAATAAATCAAATATAACAAATATCAGGGCTGTGTAATTCCAAAGAAGCAGTGAAATGTGTGATAAAATCTTAGAAGATCTCATGTGTAAGAGAAACATTGAGATAAATTATAATGTCAACAAAAATTATTTAAATAGAATTCTAAAATGGCCGAAAGTCTCACTATAGTCTAACACGGCCCATCATTTCACTAAGGAATGTTTTAACCTATTGTTAAAAGACAACATGGTCCCTTTTCCATTCTTACATTCAGAAAACATACAAATCTTCAGATCCTGTTGTAGAATTTGAATGCATGATTCTATATTGTATTGCAAAATATTTCTCTATTTTAAGTGCTTTAAAATATTGAATTGGTGTATGTAAATTGTATATTATCTTTTTAATAGTAGTATTATTAACACATGTCAATTGTAGAAGTTTAAGGGACTCACTGTACCTTTTCATGCGTGAGTACACCCAATACATTAGAGGACAACGATATTATTAGACAACAATAGCCAAATCACCCTGAACAAAGCTAAAACCAAGCCAGAGACATTATTTAAACATGTACTAACCCTAACCCTATCCCTAACCTTAACACACTGTAGTAAAAAAAGTTTAATATTGTCATAAAAACATATACTTAGATCAATGGAACTGAACACACAAACCAGAAAAAAGTCCATGCATCTATAAGAAAACCATCTCAAGAAATTTGCTGAAAACAAATTTTTCAGGGAAGAGGAGGAAAAGGAGATACTCTTCATTATGATGTGCTGGCAAAATTGAATATAACATATAGACAACTGACTTTTTGTCCTTATCCCTTAATGCATAAAGAAACCAACTCAAAATGCATGCCAAACCTTTATAAGATCTAAATATTCAAAACTAGTAGAAGAAAATATGGAGGGAATACTTTAAGATCTTAGTATACAGAATAGTTTTCTGGTTAGATCTCCAAAGTTACAGGGAACAAAGCAAAACAACAAATTGGCAAATATCATTATATCAAACTAACAGCTTATGAAGAACAAAGATGAAGACAAAGTGAAATGTAAACATACAATACAGAAGAAAATTTACTAGCTTCTCATCTGACAGAGGGTTAATACACAGGACACATAAAAAACAAAAGAAACTACTACAGTGCAGTATAACCCAATTATAAATGGGCTAAAGTCTGACTAAATAACTTATCAAAGTAATAAATACTGATAACTTACCCACCACCTCCTCCCCATTTAGAATGGTTATCATAAAAAAGCCAAAAAAAAGTAAAAAGCAAATGTTTCTAAGTAAGGATACAAGAAAAATGAGCCCTTATATATAGTCAGTGTAATTGTAACTTAGCCAAGTGACAATAACAAGCATTAGGTGGGAGAGGATTCCTCAAAAAAACAAAGAAATGATTTTCTATATTAACATAAAACAGAGTCATTGAGGAAAAAAAGTTTATTCTGTGTTAAATGTGCATGGTGATAGATTTGGACCCAGATGATTGATCTGCCTGAGATGTGCCACTTTGGAGTAATTAAATTACTTTTTTGAAGTCACAGAACAAAGAAACAATCATAAATAAGCTAGTCAATGAACTTTCCAAATACACATGTGTGGGTATTATGTAGCAGAGAACTCTCTAAGTTTCAGATCCTATTACATAAATTTCTTAGCTCTGAGGTTCTAAGGAGCTATAATTTGCTGTTAACATATTACAAAGGTTTGATTGACAGTCCAAAGTGTGTTATGTTAAATACAGAAGTAAGTTATAAATGTCAAATAAAGGGATTAATGTAGTCCAAGATCATTTTGCATCTCAATGTGCAATTTTCCAACACTTCACAAACATAGAGACCCCCTAGGCAATCAGTCTGCAGAATCTTGAACACAGACCTGGCTTTTTCAAGAACTTTCCTTTTACACATATGATCCAGCCATGGCACTTCTTTGTTTATCTGAAGCAGAACACAAGAGCTAGAAGGCAGAATGCAAAAGACATGCCAAGGCATATTTCACAATTGCCAAGTTATGAATTAAATCTAGGTGCTCATTGGATCAATGAATAATGAAATATATTTTTTATTAAATCATAAAGAAGAACAAAATTGTGTTGTTTGCAGGGAAATCACTGTAAATGGGGAATAATCATGTTAAGTGAAGTAAGTCAGTCCTAGAAAGGAAATAGTGCATGTTTCTCTTATACATGGAATCTGGGAAGGACACAAAATTTGAGAGTAAGAGGAACATTTCTAGTAATGAAAAATGGGAAGGGGAAAGAGTGATTGGGAAAGTGAATGTGATTAAAGTAAAGCTATAAAGACAAAGTCATAAAACAGTTTACTTTGTACTTTGTACAACAACTTTGTACAACAAGTATATACTAATTAAAACAAAATATAAGGGAATAAAAAAAATGGAATTCTGTCATTTGCAGCAAAATAGTTGCAGTTGAAACGCATCAAGTTACGTGAAACAAGCTAGACACAAAAGGATAAATACTACCGTTCTTTCTTACATGTGGTATAGCTAACAAAGCTGATGTATTTCTTTATACCTCATTATGTTCACATTTGCACATTTTTGTGCAATTTTTTGTGACCGTATTTTACTGAATTTATGTTCAGTAAGGAATTCTTATAATGAGAGGTAATCTGAATATATGTGAAGAAATTAATTATAAAAATTTGTAGGCCTTATGACACTTTCACACGTACATGCGTATTTTTATTCCTCCTTTATTACCATCTTTTATCATTCTATAAACCCACTTTCCCAACCCATATTTTTAGTAAGCCCTTTACTTTCAGTGTCCGATTTTTTGTTTTCTTTTTCTAAAACTTACACAGTTGTATTTATGATCGTGATTTATTTGGTTAACATGATGGATGTATTTTAAGCTGTTTTATCATCTTCTCCCAAACTCATCTCTTCTTCTGTATCTACCTTCCTTCCTTCTGTTCACTAATACCATGACTAAAATAGACTACATCTTTGGATCAGGTTTGTACTTGGACTTTTTAGGGGATACTGTCTTGTAATATTTTTCATTCTTTTGAAGATTATTTATGAAATATTATCTTTGTCCCAGCAAGATGCAGAAGTGCTTTGAGTGATCAGGAGAGATCTCTCATCAAGTTGAGTGGAAAATGTATTGACAAGAACGATCCAGGCACACTACGATCTTCAACTCAAATATAATGGTTCTGGTCTTGATACTCAGAATGTCTGGACTGCTCATAAGCAAATAAACAGGAAGGATGATAATGATGCCAAAACACAGTGAATTAAAGGGGGTTGAAGAACTGTCTGTTTTTACATAAGAATGCAAGGATCTTCCAGGGTTGATATAATGAAATATGACATAGCAGAATTTGTTATAATTCTAATGACTGAGTGTCCAGGATCAAAGTGTTGGCAGAAATTTTCTTTGGAGGTCTATGTTATTGGTTTGTAGAAGACAGTCTCCCCACTGTGTCTTCACAGAATCTTTCCCATTTAGTGTCAGATATTCTTGTTCCTCTGCCTCTTATGAGGACTTTAAATATACTATATTAGACGATTTATCTTATACTTGTATTAAATCAAAGACCGCTTCAGTGAACTTGGAAGACCTAGTCCTGTGAGGTGGGAATACTCCAATTCAGTTTACCAACCCTGAAGCTCTAAGCATTCATGTCTACTGGTTGATAACACATTTCTGCTAAGCAAAGAGAAAATTGTGGAAGGAAAGGTATTGAAGATGTCTGTGGAGTAGTGTGTGGAAGATATGGAACGTTAGATTCTCCATGTATTTTTTTCCAAGATTAAAACAAAGCATTCTTGTCTTTTACAAGGCCTCGTGGTTTTTAAACAACTTACTGTTATTTAAAATAATTCATTACATACATACATACATACATACATTCATATCTAATGGATTGATTTTCTTTGCCCTCCTCTCCTGCTTTTCTTTTATCCTAAATAGACACACCAGATGGAGATATCTTTAGGAATCCTTTCTTGTTTAACTGGAAACTCATTGTGATGATTTTCTTCACAACACTTTTAGGTGTAAACTTGGTCATACAACATGTGGAGTTCTCTCTATTTGTGTGCTACTGAAAACCCTCTGGATTTTCTAAACACATTTACAATCTGCTGCACCTTTCATGGAAGAATATAAATTAATACTGACAGAATTTACATGTGATTTCATTTGATCCACTATCTTCAAAATTTTATACCAAGATGTCTCCTCTTCTCTCTCTCTCTCTCTCTCTCTCTCTCTCTCTCTCTCTCTCTGTCTGTCTCTCTCTCTCTGTCTCTGTCTCTCTCTCTCTCTCTGTGTGTCTCTGTCTTTCTCTCTCCCTCCTTTCTTTCTGTTTCTCCCATTCCTCTTTAAAATCTTCATTTCACAGGGGGGAGCAGCTGGTGTATGTAATTACTATTACCATCATTTCATTTGGTATTGGTGAGGCATAGTGAATGATATAGTTTCAATTGCCCTAAGTTCTGTGCAGGATATTTTATTCTCGATATTTCTTTGCAATTGTTTCACATCTGGTTTGGTATTTAGTGATTAAGTTATATGGAAGTCCCTTACTCCTTTTAATTTTAGTCTGACTTCACTCATTATTTTTAATTAAACAGAGTGTGTGTTGTTGGATTTGTGTTTTTTAATCAAGAAAATGAAGCAGAGCAATTAGTACCTTGAAATTATGAGCAAACTAACCCATATACTTCTCAGCAGACATTGATTTTTGTCTTGACTCTTTTACATTCTGAACAGACAGAAACTCATAAAAAAAATCCTCTGCAGAGTCAACTGAGACAACACAGACTCAGTCACACTAAAGCTAATTACCTACAATAAGTGATTTGAAGCAGAGCCAATACGAGACTAGGGAGTAAGGGTATTAAAACCACTATTATACAAGTCATGAAATGAGACAAAAGATTTGAGGGATGGAAATATAATGCATGGAATAAAACCATGAGATTAAGAAAATTACATTGCTACATTGCTATTGTGCTTTATTCTACTTAAAGTGAATGACCTTCATTGGCCATGGTTTTGAATTTAGTACTTACGAAAGAACACAATCTTGTCCTGTGCTTAATGCCATACAGGTTAATTCTTTTGTCCTCTGAGCTCCATCACCTTTCCTTATTCCTCCTTTCTTACACAGATAATTAGATACATGGCAAAAAAATTACATGGATGTGTCAATTCAAAGAGCAGGGGTGCTGTGTGCTGTCCATATCTAGCTGAAAGCAGGGTATTTTTTCCAATGTCAGAGCCTCTTCATCAGTCACAAAACTGCTAGGCTTATCATTAATAATTCCTCAGCTGATAAAGGAATGTGCTGTCAGAGCACACTTTGCCAATGCTCATTGAATTGCTACTCCCAGAAGGTCTGGCTCTCACTTGGCTGGATATCTCTGTTTTGGTAGAAAGTCATTTTTTCAATAACTCATTATAATATACTAATGAATATGAATAATATGTCTTATAATTCCTGAGACAAGGTTGCAATAAGCTGTATGAGTGGCTGGAAATGAAACATAATTCGGACAGCATCCTGGATCTATACTTTTTCTTTTATGTAAGAAAATTATGCTAATCTCAGGAGGATTTTAATGAATGCATATTTAATTTAAAAAACAGTCCTACATAAAATGCTAACAACCACTTGTGTTTGTTTTTAAAGGTCAGTAAAACTGGAGTGAAAAGGAAATCACTTCAGTCAAATACTGTAGCATTAAAATTTTATAGAGATTCTTTTTTTAATAATTTCTTTTGATTTGGCATACCTTAAATAACTGCAGCATTTTAGACAAACTATGGAATTTAAACATAGGTGCATATCAGCATATTTTACCCATTAGATTATTTTTATTTTATGACTCTATAGAAGACTAGAGATATGTTTTCCATTTTTTTCTAGTTACTAGAGCAACAGGATGGACTTCACCTATCATGAGAAAATTTTATTTATAGTAGCTTGCTGGAGTCCAGCCTTGGCTTGAGGTAGGCTCTTGAGAAAGGGATACCTGTGAATGGCTTGAAGAATTGATTCAGAAGTCAAAAGCTGGTACAAGCTGGCAGCTAGTCATCTCAGGAGAGCATCAGAACTGAAGCATTCTTTCTCTCTCTCTCTCTCTCTCTCTCTCTCTCTCTCTCTCTCTCTCTCTCTCTCTCTGTCTCCTTCTTTCTTCTGATTTTTTTTCTGAGCATGAGCCAGCCTACTCATTTATTTACTAAAAGTACATTACAAATCTAACAGTTTATCAAGGTCAAGCACATTCAAAACTTCACAGAAAAATCGTATAGTTACATTTTTTCTAAATTCCCATGCTTACTTGCTACACTAAGTCAGAACAACTTTCATTGTAACGGCATAATCTTCAACTTGTTTTTTCTCAGAAACTCTCTAATACAATGGTTCATTGGCAGTTGCTGGGTGCCCTACTTGTGGTTTCAGCATGTATCAAACAGACAGAAGGGTAAAAAGGTGATAGACAAAATTTCATATTTATAGATTTTAAGCTTGCTCTAATTCTTCTACTTCTTCCCTATATCTATCCAAACTTCAATCATATGTTTCTTTAGCACTAAGAGCATATGTTCCTCTTTCCCTGGGTTATCCATTTTTCTTGTTTCTGTGGCTCTCTGTAAACCCGAGCCAGTTCAGGAAACACAGGTTCAGGAGTATAATTACTGTCCCTGAACTTGGTCACATCATACAATTCCAAAAAGTTCTTAAGCAACAGTTCATGTACTAATTTATCTTGTTCCTTAGTTGACTTACATTTAACGAGACTGACCCAGGGGTAGCAGCCCTTAGGACACTCACAAAGGCTTCCATCTCAGGGTCATTAGATTCAGCCTTCTTCTTTCTTATCAAGGGACGAGCAAAAGGGTAGGCTCCCATGGAGGAATTGGCTTCAGTCCCATTTACAGGAACAAAGGAAGCTTTAGAGAAAAAATGAAAAGAATAGCATATAAAGAATAGTAGGCCCATTTGTAGAGCAGTCATTGCCAGATGTCTTCTGCAGAGGTGGCATGCCAGAGGCTGGAATTGTGTCAGGCAGCCATCTGTGCAGCCATGCCATTCCTGGCAGTAGTTTAGTTAGGAAAGAATTTACTGCCTAGAGCTGATTTAAGGAAAGTTTCATATATATGGAAAGTTGATAGAATATGGATTAAAAACTTTAGGTTGAGCATCTAGGAATGGAATCTAAGGTCTTACCAAAGGCATAGATGGCCCAGTGAACTGCTTTTCCATCCATGATTCAGTGCCACCTCCTCATCTGAAAACTGAAATTTGTTTGCCTGCTTCAGAATATTGGTATCATTTATCCCCTACTCAACCTCTGAAAAACTAGTTATAACATACACATACAAATGTAGAGAGAGGCCTTTATTATTCTTGAATGATAATGTATTTATTTTGTAAATGGTGAAACAAGGGGCTCCAAAGTTTCAATTTTTATGCTAAAACTAAAAAAAAATGCAAATTAAAAACTCATATGGTAAGTTATAGTTTTAAAATAATTTATTTTAATTTGTCATTAGTATGAGTCCTCTGTTTCCTCAACATTTCTGAATGTTGTCTATATTTAAAAAGTACACAGACAAATTTTTAGTAACTAAATGTACATCAGGAAGCAAAATTTAAAAAAATTACATTGTCTTTACCTTTTAAATATTACATCATTTACTATTTTAAAATGCAGAATTATAGCTCCAAGCTCTTAAAAAGAAAAGAAATAATTATGCTTGCCAAGAAAAGTTTGAGATGAAAGAAGAACCTAAAGAAGCTACCAAACAGTAGTTATAAGAAACTTCTAAACTGTTAAGATTTATCTGCAGTATTACAAGGATTTTGGACATATTTTTTGGCATATTTCAGTAGTCCGTATTCATTAGGAGGGTAGATTTTGGATAGCAAAATGGATTTTATTGTGTGATCCTATCAACATTGTTCTGCTCTGACATTAAAAAATAACCTTGATTACCAAATTTACATTAGTTAAAAGCATGGGAAAATTACTTTTCTATTACACAAATGATTCTGTTATTATCATATCCTATACTAGCAGTTTTCTGAGTCATGTTTGATTTTTGTTTCCTGGAATTTATAAAGCTAAAATCTCTTACTTAAATTTTTGGCATTTTCTTTTTGGATTTACTTATGAGAAAGGTAGCGTGTGTGTGTGTGTGTGTGTGTGTGTGTGTGTGTGTGTGTGTGTATAGAGAGAGAGGTGGAGGGAGGGAAGCAAGAAACAGTAAAATTAAATTACAATCTCAAAAATAAACAACAACAACAAATTGTATGTCAATAAATTATATAAGTGAATACAAAATTTTAAAAAGAAATTTACAATTTTTTGTAAAATATGAAAAGAAAATCTGAATTTACTAAATAAATTAAAGTTACTAAAAATCTAGCTTGAGAGGAAACATAGGAACATATATGGCTTAACTGGTTAATTTGAAAAATTTATGATAAAATAATCTCACATAAAGAAATAAGAGAATAGAAAATGATTTTCAGCTTGGCTAAAACTGGAACAACATTATAGAAACAAACAACAAATTATAGAAAATATAAGCCTAAATATCATAAATGTATTATATAAATTCATACATATTAATAATAATACAAATGACCAATTGTGTTATATACTAGGAACATAGCCCAGTTGTAATTTACTACATTAAAGCAGAAAGGAGACTATTATTTCAGGATAAGCATAAAGAAAGGTAAAATTAGATAGCTGTTCTCTGCTAATATGAAATGGAAGTGAAGTACTTAATTTGATAAAGGATCTTCATGAAAATCAGCTGTTGAAGAGGCATCTGGCTCAGACTCATTTTTATTCCATTTGCAATCTAAATTGCATGATAAAGCCATTTTATTTTCGGAAGCAGTGCTTCTCATTGGTGAAGAGAAATGTCTTAGAACAATGGTTCTCAATCTGTGGGTCATGACTACTTTGTGGGATGAATGACTCTTTTGCAGGGGTCACCTAATACTATCATGTATATCAGATACTTACATTATGAATCACAAGAGTAGCAAAATTACAGTTATGAAGTAGTAATGAAAATAATGTTATGGTTGGGGATCACCACAACATGAGGAACCATCTTAAAGGGTTGCAGCATTAGTAAGGTCGAGAACCACTTTTTAAAAATAATATAAGCTTTTTTCATCATGCCTTATTGAATTATTTGGTGATTTACATGATTTACATAAAGCATACCTATTTTCCAATGGTCTCTATCTTAGCAAATATATTCCTTAAAATAAATATTAGGATGCACATAAGTATCTCACCCCCTGCCCCACAATTTTGCTTTATTCCCGACTTCAACTCTTCTCTAAAGGGCAAAACCAGGATTCAGGTGTTAGAGAATGGATTTGTAGCGATAAAGTTAAGTCTGATGCTAACGAACTGTTCTAAATTGCTCTGTGTTGCTATAATAAAACATCCTGACCAAGAGAACATTGGAAATAAAGGGTTGACTTGGTTAACACTCTCATGTTGTCCATCAGTGACAAAAGTCGGGACAGGAACACAAGGTCAGACTCTGAAGACAGAAACTGATGCACAGCCCATAGTGGAGTACTGTTTACTTCTTTGATCCCTGGGGCTTGCTTGCTTAGTTTACTTTCTTATATCACCCAGGACCAACCCTAACGGGGTGGCTCCACCCACAGTGCAATGGGGACTTCCACATCAATAACCAATCAAGAAAATGTCCTCCATAAGCTTGTCTATGGGCCAATAGGATGGAGGCACTTTCTAAGTTGAGATTCTCCCCAGACAACCCCTGGTGGTGTTAATTAGCATGAAATTATTTACGATATTAGGATACCTACAATTGTTCTATTATTTCTTATTTTCTTTACTCCATGTTGTTCAGTGTCGCAAAGACTTGCCTTTGAAGATACAGAAATCAATTAACTTCTTAAAAGTTCCATTTTCTCATCTATAACACATACTTTATGCGTTTGAAAACTGAATAAATACACAAATACATGTGGGGATAACTAATCTAGTTTCTGAAACACAATAGATTTCCAATTAAATTGATAATAAAATTCGGAAAATAATTTGAGTAAAAATACAGAGAGCTTATTTTCTACTCTAAAGATAGAACTGTCTACTTAAGTCATGGTTTCCACAGAGGATACTTGAAGGACAGGGTAGGTTTTTATTAGTAGAACCAGGAGAGGAGATATCATTGGCTTCTCTTCACTTGAGGAAAGGCATGTTATTTTCCAAAGCACAACATAACCCCCCACCTCACTCAAACAAAGGATTTTGAGGGTCAAAGTGTCAACATTTGATTTGTGCTAAACAAATGTACCATGTAAGACTTATATGCTCACTGCTGACCAGGTCAGTAACTAAACTGGAATTATGATCCGTTTTACTATTTTTCTCTGACAATAGTTTTAACTGTTATTTCTTCTGAATCTCCTTCCTATTGTTTTGGATCCATTATTACAGAAATGTTCTTTTCTTGCAGCACTGGCTCTCATCAAAAGCACCAGGGAAGGAGCAGTTTGAAGACTGAGCTTCCCTGGGGGAGTGTCAGTATGAAAAGATCTGGCTCAAGCTGGGTACTTCTTTCTTTAAATACATCACATGTCTTCCCCCTAGCATCCAACTGCTGACCTTAGACATGTAATATATAGGGGAAACTACTAAGAGGACACAGATTGGCCACAAAGAATGTGGCAGCCCTATAATAAATATGTCACTGTGCAAAATGACTGACTGTTGAATAACCCAGTGCAGGAAGTAGGTAGAGTAGGGTACCTATTTACTTGATTTACCTATGTGACAATGGAATATAATTGCCATGATTTATTTAAAGCAGCAATTCCCACATCTCTTAAAAATAAAGCAGGCTATACAGTGAAGAAAATTCATTTTCCTGAGAGTACTTGAAGTGACCTAGGGGTTTCTCTTTTCTTTCTCTCAGATATTCCTTGTTTCTCTGTTATTTTGCTCTAAATTAGTAATTGTCTTGTGAGAAGCAGATTGTGCATAATGTATAAATTAACAAAATTTCTACAAGCTCACACAAATTCATTGTCATAAACATAAGTTTGATGTCTCTAATATATGCATTTAAAGCTTCAGTTTCAAATGTAATATAAAAATCTTGCACATGTCAGAAACTAAGCTTTCATCTAGAAACAGTAATTTATTTGCATGTTCCATTCTGTCTACAGTTATCATATAGTCTCCATTTCATTATTGTCAAATGAATCCACAAAATCCTAAGCTAATATTGTACTGGGGAAATTTCAAATTCTTCCCTACTAAGCACGTTATTTATAATGAAAAAATTCAAAATTAGTAAAAATACAGGAGTTAGCAAAATGGCTTTGTGTGGTAAAAACCCTAACAAATGTGTGGAACTGAGTTTGCTTCTGAGGACCTTCCTGATGAAATGTGAGAAGCAAATTGTAATAAGCTGTCTTTCCACATGCATACTGTGACATATTTTCCCTTCCTGCACACAAACAAGTGAATGCAATTAGAATTACAAAATTAGTGGTGGGGGGGAGCAATTAAAAAAGCAAAAGTACAGTAAGTAAACAATTCAAAAGTTTACAAAAAGTAAAAAAGTTATACAAGAATAAGTGGCACAAACCAACATTAAGAAAATAAGAAACAAGAATTAGTCAAAAGTCTCTTCACATTCAAACTTTATGTTATACAAATAACACAGACTATATGATATGTCCAATCAAAAATCATTTTGAGAACATTCAAAAGATGTACTCAAACTATCTACTACACTATCCCAGGTATACAGATTGGTGTTGAGTCTAATAGCATTCATCTCTGAAAAGTTGAGTTCCAGCTAAGGTGTTTGCATGCCTTTAATCCCAGCACCCAGGAACCAAAAGACACAAAATCTTGTGAATGAATTTGAGACCAAACTTTTATATATAGTGCTTCAGACAACTCATATCCACATAATGGGAAAGAAAGAAGAGAGGAAAAAAAGAAAAGAAAAGAAAGAAGCAAAAGAGAGAAAGAAAGATAAGATAGAGAGAAAGAAAGAAAAGAGAGAGACAAGGAAAAGAAAGGGAAATGAAAGAAAAGAGAAGAGGAGAAGAGAGGAGAGGAGGAGAGGAGGAAGAGAAGAGGAAGAGAAGAGAAGAAAAGAAGAAGAAGAAGAAAAGAGAAAAGAAAAGAAAAGAAAAAAGAAAAGAAAAGAAAAGAAAAAAAAATAAGTAAAAAAAGAAGATAGGAAGCCAGCTAGCTCATATAGCTAGTCTATCTCATAGGATATAAAAGATGAATTTACACTGAGTTCTTTCATCATTGTCAACCATGGTCTTGTCACTTTCATTTAAAGAACAGAGAAGTTAAATCAATCATTTTAGTTACCTTTAAAAATTTTCAATGGATCTGTTTGGAATTAAGAATATATAATGTTTAGGTAAATGTGTGTCAGCAAGTCTTGGCCTTCTACTGAAATGCCATTATACTATTTGCTCAGAAAAATTAGCCACTATTTTCTTTCATCAATTTCTGCAAGAGACTGTCTTTTTAGTCACTTGAAAACAATGAGATTCTGTGATGCACTCTCTAGAATGACTCCCAAGATTCAGGATTGGAAACGACAGTGCTAGCTTCTGTCTAGGCAGTCTTCATCTGTTCTCATTTTAACATTTTTCTTCTTCATTCTCTCATCCAATTTATTTTCTTCACAGTTTTTGTTGCTAGAAAATAAGAAAAGGAAGGAGATAGGGGCAAAATATTTTATTTTCCATGCATGATGGTTTTTCCAATTGAGCAAGGAAAAATGACAGTGTCTAGCTTCCTCCTCTCTTCATATTTACTTCCAGTTTTCTTCTGCTGCATCTTGCCATCCTGCAATTTAAAAACTCTCTGCTTCTCTCAATGCACAAGTCAATGTGCTGCATGATCTCTACAACAAGCTCATATTTAATAAGTTTAAAATTTTATGTACCTTCATTGAGTCTTAGCTTAATATCTCCACTTGTTTTTACTTAACAAGAAGAAAAATAGTATGAACCAGGATATTTGACTGATATAGGATGGAACACTACTGAAAAGAATAAAAAAAGGTAGAAAAAACATAAATAATTTTTCTTTTATATCAATATTTAGCAAAGATGAGCCATGCCAGTTATGTGTCCAGGCATTTGAAGGGGGCCTAGCCAAAAGCAAGCATATCTTACACCCCAATTCTCAGACAGAGGTACTTTCTTTTTAGAGTTAGCTGACCTAATATAATTTTTATTGTTTAAGAGTCTTTTTGGTTTGAGACTGCAATAAGTTGCAAAAAATTTCCCAGAGGAATTTCTTATTTTTTCAATCCGGAATACTAAAATAAAAGAACTAACTAATGAGAAGTGGTAAATTAAAATGTAAGAGCAAACTTTCAAAATAAAATTAGGCACAAACATGTTACAAAAAAAGTCAAAACTCACTATTATGATATTACCTCCAGTATTTGCTGTACCCTGCTAGTATCCTAAGTAGAAAGGATAAAAACTTATCCATTTCTTGGTGTAGTGCAGTGTGCAA
>JAMJFZ010002592.1:0-105752 GCA_026225945.1 Cricetomys ansorgei
AAAATGAAAATTATCCTTTATTCATGTAATTGCTGTGTGGTGGGTTTCCATGTTAAATCAGGAAACTTAAAAAATTCAAAAACAAAATTAAGTACTTTGAATTTTATGGAGAATATTTCTCATTGGATATTTGGGATTAGGGAGGGGGAGAGTTGCCTCAGTGCTTAAGAGCACTGGCTGTTCTTGCAGAGGACCCAGGTTGGGTTCCCAGCACCCCCACATGGCAGCTCACAACTGCTTGTACATGAAGTCCATAGGATCCACACGCCCTCTTTCTGGCCTCCACGGGTACTGCATGCAGGGAGTTGACGTACAAACATACATGCAGGCAAAGCACCGGCGTAAATAAAATAAGTAGACCTTTTAAAAGTATTACAACTCTTACTAAATGAAGGGATTACTTGGTGAACCCCTGCAGCACACCAGGAGCCAGGCAGAAGCAGGACCACCTCAGTCCTTCTGCTCAAGGAGATCCCGGGAGCGGAGAACCCTCCTTGAAGAAGCAGTGTTGTGGCGCGTGGGTGGACGGGCGTGAGTCTTCGACATATTTAATTAAAAGTGTGACTAACCCATTTTTCAGGAATGTCCTTGTATTACTCTCAAGTCCGCAAGGCCGTAGGCAACATCTTAAGACACCTCGATAAAGAAGTGGGGCGATGTATGATGCTGACCAACGTCCAGATGTTGAACAAAGAGCCGGAAGACATGATCACGTGAGTTCCGCCCCGGAGGCACAGTGCACTGCGGTCCTCTCCGGCTTGGCTCGGGTTCTAAGGGAGGCAAAACAGATGTGTTGACGACATTCGACTGAAAGCCGGTTCAAAGCCGGGGTTGGCCTTCTTGCTGATAAGTTAGAAAATGGGGCTCACAACTCATTACTGGCATTTCTGTGCCACCACCGCCTGGCTTAAATATGTTCTTTGGGAAGACATTTCCATGCTTCCCATAAAATCCCAGGGACCAAAGCCTGCATTACTAAGAAGAAACCATTCATCCGTTAGTTTCTAATCTTGGCTTGCTTTATTGGTTGAAAGGGTCTGGCAGCGTCCCCCTTACACTTTAGCAAGACAGAGCCATCTGTCTTCCAGCAGTAAGAAAATGATCCCAGGTGTTGAAAGCATTTGGGGAGCACACTAAGGGTACTGCACAGACACCCACTGCTGCAGTTGACCAACCTTGGAGCCATCACGAGGCTGTCACTGAGCAGCCACTGCGGGCATCATGTGACAGCATCTCTGGTGGATTGGAAACCATAGTGCACCACCCTCCTCTCTTCAGTCTTCATGCAGATCTTGCAAGAGGTTCATAGAAAAGGTCAGGAAATAACCCATGGCTGTCCACAGAAGTGCGTTAGAAATCAAAAGACAAGCGTTTGGTTTTCCTTCTCTGGGGAGTTGTCAGGAGCTTGGGTTTACTGTATCGTTTTGTAGGGTTTTCCTCTGTAGTGCAAAGGTAGGACCTAGGACCTTACACATGCCTGCCAAGCATGCTAATCACCAGGATGTTTTCCCAACCTGTATTCATTTTTTAAATCTATTTTTTATCTTCTGTGAGTGTGTGCTATGTGTGTATTGTGTACGTGAATACAGTCCCCTTTAAGACCAGAAGAGGGGGATCCTATCCCCTCTAGAGCTGTGGTTACAGGCAGTTGTAGCCGCCCGAAATAGATGCTGGTTATTGAACTCAAGTCCTCTGCAAGAGCAATACACATTCTTAACCACTGAGCCACTTCTCCAGCCTTCCCCTTCCCCTCCCCAGTATTCATTCTTATTAGCACCCTTAACACAAAAGCATCATTACAGATAATGCCAAGGATTAAAATTGCTTTTTGACTGTGATGATTCTACCATAGAGAATGGATTCTGCTTGTTGCATTTCTGCCCTGAGTACAGTTACTGTCCCAGAATGATTACATCTACGTCTCCTTGGGTTTTCATTATTGAATCTGTGTTCTGCAATTGCATTAATTTGGCAACAAATTTAAATTTATTCCCAGAAGACTAAATCATCAGAACTCATATATTTTGCTGTATATTATTGCTTAGGTTACTTGGAAGACTCAATGAGTGGTTTCTGCCAACTTGAAACAGACTAGTGGCACCTGGGATAAGGGAGCTCCCCAGAAGAATTGTCTCTATCAGACTCGCTTGTGGCCATGTGTGTGGGGCATTTTCTTGATTGTTAATTGATGCATGAGGGCCCAGCCCACTGAGGGTGGTGCCATCCCCTAGGCAGGTGGACCGGGGCTGTATAAGAAAGGTAGTTGAGTGGGCTACGGGGAGCGAGTCAGCGAATAGTTCCTGCGTGGTCCCTGCTTCAGTTCCTGCCTCGAGTCCTTGCCCTGACTTCCCTCAGTGATGGCTGTTACCTGAAGTGTAAGATGAAATCAGTGTTTTCCTCACTTTCCATCATGATGTTCATCATAGCAACAGGGAGCACACTAGGACCTGTTCCATTGTAAAGGACCTATTTGGAAATACTTCGTTTTTTTAAACTGGGGTATAGGCTCTAGGGAAGAAGCATAATTCATCAGGGGGAGAAGTTTCTAGGTGTCTCGCTGGTAACACTCAAATCCCACTCAAATACTAGATGTAGTCATGATGGTCATTGCTTTGCTGATACATGGAGGCTTTGCTGTGATTTGGGTGCTGAAAAGCAGCCACGGGGCCAGAATCCACGAAACCCACTGAATGGCCATCTTGTGGTTAAGTGCTCTTGATAATCTGTGCTTTCAGAGATCCGTGCCCAGGAAATTACATCTCAACTTTCTTTTTTTTTTTTTTTTTGGTTTTGGTTTTTAGAGACAGGGTTTCTCTGTGTAGCCCTGGCTGTCCTGGACCTCACTCTGTAGACCAGACCAGGCTGGCCTCGAACTCACAGAGATCCACCTGCCTCTGCCTCCCGAGTGCTGGGATCAAAGGCGTGCGCAAGCACCACTGCCCCGCACATCTTGACTTTTTAAATTAGAGTTACTCACTTTATTTTGTGCGTGAATGTTTTGCCCGCATGTATATATGTGCACCACATGCATCTTTGATGCCTGCTGACATCAGAAGAGGGCACGGAGTCACCTGGCACTGGAGTTACAGATGGCTGTGAGCCACCATGTGGGTGCTGGGAATCGAACCTGGGTCCTCTGCACGGGCAGCCAGTGCTCTACACAACTGAGCCATTTCTCCAGCCCCTATATCTAGACTTTTAAAAGTTCATTGGCACCAATGAGGCTGTGGGGGGATAAACTTTGATAGTGACACAAGGTCAGCACCAGGCGGGATTTAGAAGGCCTGTGTTAAATACTAACTTCTCTTCACATGCTTAATCATTTTTGGTATTGAAAAAAAAAATTTCATAATCTTTTGCCTTCAATTTTGTCTTGAAACTCTAGGGGTGAAAGAAAGCCAAAAATAGATCTCTTCAGGACCTGTGTCGCTGCGATTCCCCGGCTGCTGCCTGATGGGATGTCCAAACTGGAGCTCATTGACTTGCTCGCCAGGTGAGTCCGGACAATCTCGGATGTTACTCAGGAAAAATTAATTTTACTATTTTGTCATGGTTCAAAAAAAAGAGAGAGAGAGAGTAGAATGATTCTTTTCAATTCATAGAGATTCACTTAATGTGGTATTGTTCCAGGTCTCACGGAACAGGATAAGGAACTTAGCTTTTTTTACTACTGGAGCTTGAAGCTTGGGCCCCCCTCATTCATGCGAGGCAGGTCTCCGCCACTGAGATACCCCCCAGTCCCCTGTTTCCATTTTGAGACAGTGTCTCACTAAGTCACCCGGGCTGACCTTAATCTTACAGTCTTCCTGCCTCAGCTTCCTGGGATTACAGGCCTGAAACCGTAAGACCTGGCCTGTGACTATTTAAGATCTTTACTATTTTTCTCCATGCTCAAGGGGTTTAAAATCTAGTTTAAAACAAATGCAGAAGTACACAAGGTTACTAACACCCCAAAGAAGGATCCGAAAATGAACGGGACCCGGGAGCTCAGCGGTCGGCTGTGAACGAGGGGAGTCAGAGAGCAGAAGGTGAACTTTTAAAGGCCGTTGAAGAAGGAGGATGAGTTCAGAAAGGTACAGAGAAGGGCGTGGCCTAGCTGGGATTGCTCATCTGGGGTTGGACCCTCAGCCCGAGGGCCTTAATGCTCTGGGGAGGCCAAAGGAGGGACTAATCGTAAATCTAACGGTAGCACTCCCAAAAGCTACCACAGAATCACATCATTCTTCCCGTCCCCACGCGACTGCGCAAGCCATCCAGAACCTAAAGAACCGTTTGCTCTGAGTGGAAGTGTCTCACTGCAGTTTAGGGTAGGGCGTCCCTCACGGCCTGGAATCTGAAACTCCATTGACAGCACGTGTCTTCCATTTAAAATGCATTAAAAAAGCAAAATAGGAGGCAAAAATCCTTAGACACCAGGGATCAGAAACGGGAGGAAGAGCAAGAGTCGTCATTGGGCGAGGGAGATGAAGAAAAAATAAAGAATTAGGAAAGTGAACAGAGAAGGGACGTAGCCATCAGCCTAGGGAGAGAGAATTTTAGCAGCAGGTGACGCCATTAGTGCCATTTCAGGGGCTAGCGAGATGGCCCAGAGGGGAGAGGTGCCTGGCAAGCTCAGTTCAGTCCTCAGGACCGACATGGTGGAGGGAGAGAACGGGCTCCTGGATGCCGTCCTCTGACCTCCCACACGCCGTGTCATATGTGTCCCCACACAAGCACACACGTGCATGCACACGCAATAAATATAATTTTAAAAATTATTTTCTTTAGGTTGGAGGGGTAAGTTCTGTGATTCAGAGCACTGGCTGCTCTTGCAGAAGACTTGGGTTCAGCTCCCAGCGCCCATGTGGCGACTCACCGCCGCCTCAAGCTCCGGCTCCAGGGGCTCTGACGCCCATATCTGAAGTACCGAGGCACCAGTGTTGGGGACAATCATACATGTAGGCAAAACATCCATGCACATAAAACACATGTTCTCTCAATGCAACAGCCAGTACTCTTAACCGCTGAGCCATTCTACTCCAGCCCCCATAAAACTTAAGTTTCAAGAATGCCATTTTAAGTATGTTAATCTGATAATGGTGACAAGACAGAAAGCCTAGGGATGAGAAAAAAAATGTGCCTAACCCCCTAGGGATACCCGGAAGCCCGAGGGGGTTCTGTCCCTGGGACAGGAGCTTTGGTTTATTTATTTAGATTCTGGTGGGAAGAGGTTCTCAGGCCAGAGAGTGGAGCAACCTAGGTTACGCCTGTGCGTCTTTCCTGGACTGCCTGCTGCCTGAGAGCAGAGGGCATCAACACAGAGGCTCAAAACTAGCAGTCCATGACAGGGAGGACCCTCTGACGGCCACAGGATGGCTTTTGTACCCTAATACCCTTCCCGCCCTCCTCTCCCACCTCCAGTGTGAAAGCATTAAACAAGGGTTGAGTCTCCTGAAGAGCCATGACCTTGGTGACCTCCTGCCGAGCCTTCCCCCCAGCTTGTGTGTGGCCTTACCTCAGATCAATCACTGCGGCCTGAGTGTTGCGGTCAGCCACCTTCAGCCCATGGGCCCTTCTCTGTTCTGTTCCATGCTCAGAACACACTTTAAGAAGGACCTGGGCTGCGGACAGACCACAGCATAGAGAGCTTGCCTCTCGTGTGCAAGGCTCTGGGTTTGGTCCCCAGACCCTCCAAAACCGTCTGAGGCTTCGACAGTGAACGGCCTCGGCTTTGCCAAGGCCCGGCAAGCAGGAAGGCTGAAGAAAAGAGGGGAAGTGGGCCTGAGGTGAGGGGAGGTGAGCTTCAGGTTCTGAAGAGAGCCACAAGGAACAAGTGACAGACACTCTGACTTGCGGGAGAAGAGTGAGGAATGCAGAGATGGGGGTCGTCTGTGAGGGCTCCCCTGGGATGGGAGCAGACACTGAGAAGGTCTGTGGACAGAAACAACAAAAGAGCCACACGCCCGTTCGCTGTGGACAACAACCCCAAGGAATCGGTAGCTAAGGCTCCCCCCAGTAGCCATGTGGACCACCAGAGAACAAGGTGCTGCTCTCTGAGAGATGGAAGAAGCAGGGTGGGAGCCTGGGAAGAGGACAGAATTTTCTAGAAAGTTTGAGCTTGGTACCGCCTGCCTGCTGTTTTACCACCTGTGTGATCTAGATGAACTTTTAAAAGTCCCAACACACCCTCTCTCCGTTGGTAAAAGTTTGGTAATCTTGGAAGGACACTGCCCATCTCCTAGGAACTTTGAGAGGGCTGAATAACACAGACGCTGACACCCTGTTAGTCAGAGGGAGGTCCGTGGGAGAGAGCCAGTTATCAGTTTGGGTGGGAGGGACGTCGGCTTTGTTTGGAGATCTGGCTGGTGATTGCCTACACTAAAGCCTTTGAATGCCGGGCTTTTAGATAATGCGGAGCATTCTGGGAGAGCTTCTAAAGCAGCTTTGCTGTGGGCGTGCAGAAGGCTCTTAACTTCTGAAATCACCTTGACAGCCTAAGCCAGGGATGCTGGAATCGGCAGACCGTGGTGCCAGACGTGCGGGGAGGGAATTGTTCGACATAGTTGGGATGTCTGGGCTATTTATGGCATCCTGTTTATTATTGTGTACATTCTTATTAAGCCCAAAGCCATAAGTACTGTTCTTTAGAGGGGAAAAGAACGAATAAATATGCTTGAGAGTTCAAGAAAAATGACCGGACTGCATCGGAAACTTGTGGGAAAGGCTTTTTTTATAAACTTCAAGGGGAAGTCAGGCTGTTCTCAGAGGGAGATAAAGAGCCTGTGACCAACACTGGATCCTCTGTGTGCCCTGGAGAAAATGAGTCTCTTCAGATCCCCCCAGAGGGCCAGGAGACAAAGGTGTGGCGATCCACTCACAAGAAATGTGGATTTCAATTGCCACACTGGGAGCCTCCCATCACTCTGGACCCCAAAGTCCAGTCAAGGTTGTCTTAAGCTGATTGGATGCAATATTGGCAGCCTGGCCAAAGGAGGAGGCTGGACACCTCACACTTACCCCATAGTGCATTTTCACCAGAAAACGGGGCACCTTGCAGTGCACACATGGCCTGTGAGAAAGCATCTTCTTGTTTGCTGGCTTCCCTGAGCTACTGTACCCATGCCAGGCTTCCCCGTGACCCTGATGCCAACCGTCTGGAAGGAGAGCCGAAATGATGTTGCAATGTTGGTTTTTGTTTGGTCTGTCTCATGGCTGGGTTCCTGAGGAGACTTCTTAACCCTTCCTCCTGGTTTTATTTCTGTGTAAGCATGTACCTGAAACTCTGTTCAAGACACCCACCCGCCCACCCCCGTCAAAAAAATAAACAGATGTTTCTTTAAAATTTTCCTTGAATCTTCAAGTCAAATCAGACTTCTTCACGGATCAGTTCTCTTTAAATCTCTCTGTTATCATGCGACTTTGCATAAGACTCTCCTGGGAAATGGGAGGGGGCATGAGTTGCACTTAATTTGCTTAGTATTTGAGACCTACTTTGGGTGAAATGTGAAAATGTCATTTCAAGAGGCACGGCTACCCAGAATAACGAAGACTACACCACCCTGGGACGCCTGGGTCTTTACAATGGTCTCGCTCTGTGGGCTTGAAGCTAAGGCAGATCCCAGACTGCACATTCCTTGTGCGAGCAGGGTAGATGAGGACTGAGTACTCTCATTGAGAAAAGACAGAATGATTGACACTTAATCACTTCTGCTGGCTACAGTGTAGCACAGCTTTCTCTCCCCGTGCTGCCTGGTTCCGGAACTGTGTTGCTTGATTTGGGCAGCTGCAAGAACATGCCACAAACCGGGGGCCTTACGTAAAAGCAGCTGATGATCTCCCTGGTCTGGAGACTGCAAGTTCAAATCCAAGGTGTAGGTGGTGTTGCTTCTCTGTGGGCCCTGAGAGGCGGAGTTTGCTCTGGGCCTCTCACCTTACTTTTGGTGGCTTCCTGGTGACCTCTGTCATTGGCTGGCTCACGGAAGCATAACCATGACTACTGCACTTGCACACGATGCTTGTCCACCTCACAGGTCCTCTTCCAGGGATTGCTGCTCATGCTGGACTAGAGTCCCAGCCTGCTCCCCACATGACCCTACCCTTATGTAATTATTTCTGCAGTGGCCCCAATTCCAAATAAGGTTTGCTTTCTAAGACAGGGAGGTCAGGTATCAACATAGGAGTTTTACGTGTGACAAAATTCAACCCAGTATCGTTACCATCGATTAACGTTTATTCATTTAATGCCTATTCCCAGTTATTACAATATTACAACATACTTCCTTAAAATGTGGTTTGATATCTGAAAGATTATGGTCCTGTATGTTTTAGGAAATAAACAGCTACAAATGTAATAAATTAAATTTGTAAATTTAAAACAAGAAGAGGACTTGGTGCGTTCTCTTTCTTTTTTTACTAGTGAGTTCAAAGCATGAACAACAAAGATAACTGGAAACTATTTAGGGAGGGACTGGAGAGATGGCTCAGTGGTTAAAAGCACTGGCTGCTCTCCCAGAGGACCTAGGTTCAGTTCCCAGCACCCACATGGCAGCTCACAATCATCTGTAACTCTTGTTCCAGGGATCTAATGACCTCCTCTGGCCTCCTGCATGTACCAAGCACGCACCATGATACATATACATACATGAAAACAAAACACTCATACACATAAAAGAAAAATAAAGCCAGGCAGGCACAAGCCTTTAATCCCAGCACTCGGGAGGCAGAGGCAGGGGGATCTCTGTGAGTGGGAGAACAGCCTGGTCTACAGAGTGAGTGCCAGGTAGCCAGGGATTCTTAAGTCCATGTCCCAAGTACTACTACTACTAATAATAATAATAATAATAACAATAAAATCCTTTTTAAGATGGTAATATCAAGAGTGGCTCATGGAGGTTCCAGGGAACTGATACCTTTGCAACTCTTAAGTAAATGTAAAATTAAGCATTTGTTTAGGCCACACTTACTAAGAATTAAGGGAGATCTATTTTCAGCCACAGGTAGAAGCAGAGGATTGCATACCCTTTCTTCCACCTAGAAGGGCACTTAGTCAACGATCCTGTTGCCTTTCTTTCCCAGGCTGTCTATTCATATGGACGATGAACTCCGGCATATCGCACAGAACTCTCTTCAGGGATTGCTTGTTGACTTCCCCGACTGGAGGGAAGATGTACTCTTCGGCTTTACGAACTTCCTGCTCCGGGAAGTGAACGACATGCATCACGCCCTCCTCGACTCCTCCCTGAAGCTGCTTCTGCAGCTGCTCACCCAGTGGAAACTGGTCATACAAACCCAAGGGAGAGTCTACGAACAAGCCAACAAGATCAGAAACTCAGAGGTGATTCCCCCAGTCCCCCCACTAATGTGCACGCACACACACCCACACACGTAAGCATGCACGTGCACACCCGTACACACGCACACACGCACGCACGCACGCATGCAAGCACATGAAGGCAGCTTGGGGAACTCTCAGAGTTCTTCCCACACCTAGGCCCTCCCTCTAATGTTGGCCTGTAGTTCTGCCTCTGGCTACATCAGCAGTTCTCAACCTGTGGGTCATGACCCCATTGACCCTTTCACGGGGGTCACCTAAGGCCACCTGCATATCAGATACTTACATTACAACTCATAACAGTAGCAAAATTATAGTTATAGAGTAGCAACAAAACTCATTTTACGGTTGGGGATTCCACAACATGAGGAACTGTAGTAAAGGGTCACAGCGTTAGGAAGGTTGAGAACCACTGAGCTACTTGTGACCAAGAAACTCGGGACTCAGTATATCCGTAAGGTTGGACTTGTTAACTCCAACAAGGCTATGTAAGGAGGAGAAATCGTTTGTGGTTTTTTTTTTTTTACCCTCAAAGAATTATGACTCTACATCTGTTTATAAGAACAAATGACCAGTGTACTAGAGATTAGGAATGCATACTGCTCTTTCAGAGCAGCCAGGTTCAACTCCCAGCACCCGTGTCAGAGGACTCAGAACTTCCTGTGACTCCAGCTCCAGTGGCTTCGATACCTCTGGCCTAAATAAACACCCATGGTCTCGTGGACACACACATATACATAACTGAAAATAAAATAAATCTCTAAAAACAAGGACAAGTGACTGAGCGATAGAGAAGTGGAACTGAACAGGGATGTGGCTCTCGGGACAGACAGGGATCGATCCAACAGTCAGCTGCCCACCGAGTTGTTTTTTCCTAGTTAGCAACCAATGTGTAGCTTCATCCTCTATCCACAGAGATGAAAATACGGTCTCTTGGTGATGAAAGTGAATGCCAGCAATCTGGAAAGTGCATCGAAGCGGGCCAGGTTCTCAGAGCCACGTGGTGAGCTGGCATTGGCCGAGCAGATGGCTCTGGTTCAGGATAAACAGTATCGCCAGTGGCCCTGAGGCCTGTGTAGACTCCGGGCAGCATAGCAGCACCCGGTACACAGTGAGGGCGGCCTTCAGGTCCCTGTGTGCTGCGCACAAAGGCGACTTATTGAAGGGCGAGAGTCCCGAACGCTTTGCAAAAGGAAACCAAGTGGCGTCTGCCCTACTGTGTTAAGTTGCCTTTGCTTGAAGGTCATGTGATTGCACTTTGGGAGCTCCCAGAATCCATCTTGTAAAGCTTGGAAGGAAGACAAGCAGATAAAAGATGACAGGGGGCGAGAGAGATAGCTCGGCAGTCAGGTGTGCATGCTGTTCTCATAAGGACCCACGTTAAGTACCTGTATCAGGTAGCTCACAGCCGTGTGTCATTCCAGTGCCGGGGGATCCGATCCGATCTGGCCTCTGCCTGCACTCATGTGCACACACCCACACGCAGGCACATACATGTAATTAAAAACTAAGAAGCTAGGGTAGTGGTGCACCCCAGTAATCCCAGCATTCTGGAGGCAGAGGCAGAGGCAGGCAGATCTCTGAGCTCGAGGCCAGCCTGGTCAACAGAGTGAGTTCCAGGACAGCCAGAGCTACCGACAGAGAAACTCTGTCTCAAATAAACAAAACGAAACAAAAAATAAAAAATTAATAAAAATATTTTTTAAGTTTTTAAAAATGAATACAAATAAGCAACAGTGAAACACACACACACACACACACACACACACACACTAAAGAAAGCCCAAATTCTCTTCTGAAAAACACCTGCTTTGGGATTAAAACGTCACTAGGGCTGGAGGGTACAGGATGCCCTAGGTTCAAGATGCCCAGAACACATATGTGCCAGTACCCCCATACACAAACACGTCTTTTAAGGAGTAAGCGAGTCTCAGTGGAAAGTACAATCTTTGAAAATCCGACTTTTATAGAAACTGTAGAAAACTCCAATGGAAACAAATAAGACCACTTTGACCGCAGGTGTATATGATCCCAAACGGCGTGGACAGAGGCCGTTTTCCTTTCTTCACCGTGAAATGCCTTTGAACAGTTATTTCTCGTCAGAGATAACAGGTGGCCAGTGTCATCACAAAGCACCCGCTGACCTGAAAGCCGAAAAGGGAGTTAGGATATTTCATGAATAATAACGCATACACTCTGCCTCGAGGCTGCTGCAGTTTGTTGTAATACCACAAAGTCAAACGTGCGGTGGGGGGGAAAGGTGTCTATCGAGTTGTTTGGCTGAGTCTGGAATGTTTGCCTCACCTGACAGCTCATCCCCAGCGGCAGCCACAGGATGCAATCGGAACGAGGCCCCCACTGCAGCGTCCTGCACGCCGTGGAAGGCTTCGCTCTCGTTTTACTCTGCAGCTTCCAGGTGGCCACCCGGAAACTGTCCGTGTTGATACTCAAAGAAATCCGAGCTCTCTTCCTCGCCCTGGGTCAGCCTGAGGTAGGAGCGCCCTCGCAACGCCTTACTGTTGCGTGGATGGCAGCGCACGCGGTGTCAAGGCTCCATTGTTGATGCGTTCTTGGGTCTTTAATTAGGCAGTGGCTTTTTTTCTTTTTTTTTTTTGCTTTGTTTTGTTTTGAGACAGGGCTTGGGACTCTGTAGACCTAGCAGGCCTTGAACTCACAGAGTTCAAGGTCTGCCTCCGACTCCTAAATGCTGAGATTAAAGGGGTGTACTACTATTCCCAGGCTATAATTGAGTTATTTTTAAAACCATGTAAGCTGTTTTTCTAAGACTTTATTTATTGTTATTTTCTGTGTATGAGTGTTTTCCCTGCATGTGTGTGTGCCACGTTCATGCGGGGCCCTTGCGAGCCGGAAGAGGTCATTAAGCCCGCTGGGGCTGGGGCCGCAGACAGATGTGAGCCGCCGTGCGGGCGCTGGGACCCCGTGAGCCGTGGCTGCAGCCCCTAGTTGCCTTCTTATTTTTTTACTTTTTTGAGAATTTCATTCTGTATTTGCGTCATTTCCACAACACACGCCTCCCAGGTCTGCTTCTTCCATGGCCCCTCGAGTTCATTATCTCTTCCTCTTTAACTGCTATCGTGTGTGTGTGTGTGTGTGTGTGTGTGTGTGTGTGTGTGTGTGTGTGTGTGTAAATGCAACCCGCTGACTCCATTTAGTGCTGCTCACACACGTGTGTGTAGGGCTGACCACTTAGGATTAGATAACCTTTCAGGAACCTGTCCCTGGAGGAGACTGATTCTCTTTCTCTTACCATCAATTGCCTGTAGCTCTCCATCTAGGGCTGGGGCCTTGTGAGATGCCCCCCCTTCCACACTGGAATACCAACTGGTGTTGTCATTATGTGACCGTGTAGTTAAGATTTCATGGGCATAAGAGCGTTCTTATCTACTAGAGGCGAATCATAGATTGTGACGGTGACAGGCCATTTCTAATTTGCTAAATGATCCCACTTTACTAAGCATTTTAAGATTAATTTGGTTGCGGGTCACTTTTCTCGTAGTGTTCAACATACATGTAATTAAGAAGATGCTACATACATGTCAGAGAACGGACTAGAAGTAATACGTCTCGTTTAAAGTCTTCATGGCACCAAACCAAACACCGTCATTTTAATGATGACAGGAAATCGTGTCCCCTAGAGACAGGAGACAGAGCTGTGCACTGCATGGGTAGCACAGGATGTGGGTCTGGCTACGGTGTGTTTTCTTTGGGATGAAATTCAATCACAGCCCACATTATCAGTTATCCTGGCGAGCCACTGACCTCAAATAAGAAGCATTTCAGTATCCTAGCAAGGCGCGTTCCCGCAGGGTTTCTGTTCCCCCAGCTTATCAACAGCATGAGCGCCTCTGTGACTAATATTCAGTCCTGGTATTTAAGAGTCTTGAGTATGTGGGAGTCTTTGAAACCGGAGCTCTAATTATCTTGCTCTGCGAATTGAAAGCCTCTCTATCCTTGGGACCAGAGCAGGTTTTAGTCCCTGCTGTGACACTTACATCTCTGTGAGAAAACCTTTATCGCTATCTGCAGACTGCTCTGCTCCTTGTCCGGGATGAAGGCTGTGGGGTGGGGGGGACGGACACGTTTCCCACGGGGCGTATCTGATCCCTCCTTTGTACAGGACGATGACAGGCCAATGGTTGACGTCATGGACCAGCTGAGTTCGTCCATTCTCGAAAGTTTCATTCATGTAGCAGTGTCGGATTCGGTAAGTATTATGTGGTCCTGAACGCTGTCTATCCTTAGACCTGAGTTCTGAGCCAAATAAAGCTGTGTGTGAGCATGAGGTGGTCAGGATCAGTGGATAATCCAAGGCTCAAAAATGTAGAAGAAGGACATTAGTTTTTCAAATAATGCACAGGACGTATCTAAAAAAAAAAAGAAAAGAAAAAAGAAAAACATCCCAAACAAAATTTGAGCCTTAGAAAGACAAGTAATGTATTTTAAAACTTCAATTTCAAGGAAAAATTACTCTGGATTCTTAAAGAAAATTAACTTGCCTTAATTGCTTTTAATACTTAATCTTTGTTTAAGTTAACATTTCATTTAGCTTTTTTATTTTTGTTTTTTTATTTAACATTAATTTAACAATGTATTTAACATTTTATATTACCATAGTCTTGATATGTAAATTCTACTTATGTGTTACTTTACAATTTACAAGATAGTTTCTTTTTTATTACCTCTGACTCCCACAGTTATTAAAATTCAGAAATCTTCAGTGGGAACGGGCTGAGGGTTAGCTCAGGGGCACAGTTTTTTGCATGAGGCGTTGAGTTTCACACACCCCATTTCACAAACAGAAAATAATTGTTGTGGGGGTTCCCACAGCAATACAGAAGAGAGCCCATTCGCGCCCTTGTTTTGACTCAGACTCTCACTGAGCTCGATCTGCTATGCAAATATTGTCTCCATTTGAAATGCACAATGGCAGCTTTCAATGTCCTGAGTGAGCAGAAGGAAAATCAGAGCTGATTTTAGATATTCATCCTTCAAAACAGAAAAGTACAGTGAGCTGGGTCCAATTTAGCTCCAGAACTGGAGACAGGCAGGGGAAGCGGGGGTGGGGGTGGGGGTGGGGGGGTTGTGAATACCCATAGCTGGTGCCTAGCCCAGATGCCTGTCACATATGCAAATGACTACGCCATTGGAAGGAATCTGTAAGCTTTCTTAGCACTTCCTGACACTGAACACAAAGTGCTATTTTTTGGCAATCATAATCATGAAATTACTAAAACCATCAGCCAGGCACTACAGACCTGAACAGCCAGAGTACAGAAGCGTAAAGAAGCATTCTCTTACATTACAGTTGTTTGAACATGAAATGGAGCGGTCACTGTAATTCTTCTGCATCCGTCTCCCTTTCCTGCAGATAACCATTACATTTATTCACGTGATTTTCCTCTGTGTTTGCTAGAATCAAATCTTAAGCAGGAGTCAGCAGGTCAGCACCCTGCACTTAGCAGAGGAGGGAGAGCCGGCATTGTGCCTGGTGTTTCCATGTCCATTGCCTCATGATTTAGGAGAGATCAGTTATAATTGCCAAGTCATAAATGCAGGAGGCAGACACTCTGGATTCAGTGATTTCCTCCAGGACACAGGTTTTAGACAGAGCATTTGATAGGATCTCATCTCTCTGTCTCTGAAGGTTCGATTCCACCCCATCTGGCCCAGTAACTTATGAAGCCCAGATCTGTAACATTACCCAGGGGAGTTTGTATCCCCAACTGATGATACATGTCACTTTATAAATGCCTAACTAAGAAAAAAAAAGGGCAGGATTTTTCCCCCTTTGGAACAATAAGCATTTTATTTGAAAAAAGGTGTTGCCTTAATGTTGATGTGAGCATTTAAGAGAGAATAAGATGTAAGAACTTATCAATATATACATATCTTTGTTTTTAAAGAACTTTTAAAATATATTAGCTTGACATCATAGGAATAATTAAGTAGGTATCTAATCTTGAAAATCTTAGGTAGAATGCCCTTTATAAAGAGGGCAGTGTTCAGCCGTTTCTCTAAACCGTAGTCAACGTATCTCATTCTAAGTAAAGATGAAAAACACCATACACACATCCATACAAATCACAGGGATAAAGGCACGATTATGAATCCATGCATGAAGAGTTTTAAAATTGTGAGTCTGGGATGGGAGAGACGCTCAATGATTGAGAACACTTGCTGCTCTTCCAGGGAGCCAGAGTTTGGTTCTCAGCACCCACGGGACAGCTCACAACCAGCTGTAACTCTAGTTCCTGGGAATCCATTGCCTTCTTCCGGCTTCCACAGGCACCAGGCACACACCTGGTACACATGTATACATGCGGGCATAACATTCATATTCACAAAATAAAAGTAAATGTTAAATAATTAACTATCATATAGATAGTTAATTAACTATATGATACCAAAACTTAAAAATGTGACTCTAGCTGGGTGTGCTAGTGCTCCCCTTTAATCCCAGTACTTGGGAGGCAGAGGCAGGCAGATCTCTTTGAGCTTGGGCAGCCCGTTCTGCATAGCAAGTTACAGTCCAGCAAGTGCTGAATAGTGAGATCCTGTCTCAGACAACAACAACAACAAAAAAAAAAATGACTATTCTGGGCAGTGGTGGCGCACACCTTTAATCCTAGCACTCGAGAGGCAGAGGCAGGAGGATCTCTGTGAGTTCGAGGCCAGCCTGGTCTACAGAGTGAGTTCCAGGACAGCCAGGGTTACAACAGAGAAACCTCGTCCCAAAACAACAACAATAACAAAGATGACTATAATCACTGAACTTGACACTGCTGCTGATCGTCTGGCCAAGAAGCCCAGCCGACCACATGGGTGTCGTATGTGCTGGGTGTCGGATGAGAGTTACAGATCCAAAGCTGGCCCGTGGCATCGGAGGTCAGGAAAGACACCGTGGAGCCAGGCGCGGCAGGCTGAGCCCTGGTCAGGACGGTCACGCCTGTTTATCTCTGACCACCCGCCTTGCACAGGCCGCGTTACCGCTGACCCACAGTGTGGACCTACAGTGGCTGGTGGAGTGGAACGCGGTCCTGGTCAACAGCCATTACGATGTGAAGAGCCCTTCCCACGTCTGGATCTTTGCACAGTCTGTCAAAGACCCCTGGGTCCTCTGCCTCTTCAGCTTCCTCCGTCAGGAGAACCTGCCGAAGCACTGCCCCACCGCCCTCAGCTATGCCTGGCCGTACGCCTTCACCCGGCTGCAGTCCGTGATGCCGCTGGTAGACCCAAAGTAAGATGTCCGCGTTTCCCTTGCTTCCTCCGTGGTTCTCTTAGCTTTCATTTCATGTAAGAGGTTGGGCTGGCATAACCTTCCCCGAGTTTTAAATTTTCTGCTGCAGAATTCTTAGTGAATAGAAAAGATGAAAGTATTCTGTCTAGAACAAGGCTTGCTTTTTCTTTTGCTCTAATGATCTACGTGACTGGGTATAAGAAGCAGTGACTTTTAATACGGAGAAAAATTCTTCCACCCACCCTCTCCTCCTCCTTGATGGATGGCTGCCTAATTTATTGAGCCCTCCCAGGGATCGTTACTTAACAAGTAATATTTACAACCCAGCCTCCAATTCTAGCACTCAAGAGGCTGAGACACAAGGATCGTCCAAGTTCAAGGCCAGCCAGGCTATATGCAGCCAGGCCTATAGAGTGAGATCCTATCTCAAACAGAGCCCCAGAGACTCATATTCAAAATCAAGAACTTGGGCTGGAGAGGTGGCCCCGTGGTTAAGCTGCACACGCTGCTCTTGCAGAAGACCCGGGTTCGGTTCCCAGTACCCCACGTCGAGTGAGCTGAGTGACTCGCAACCACCTGTGACTCCAGCTCCAAGGGATCCGATGCCCTCTTCTGGTTTCCATAGGCTTCCCCTGCACATGATTCTGGTTTCCATAGGCTTCCCCTGCACATGAGTGTTCACGCACACACACACACACACACACACACACACACGCACTTAAAAATAAAATAAATAAATATCAAACCGTAAAAGCAGGAATTTAATTTTACCTTTGTCTTCGTCTCCGTTAACTGTAGCAGCCCAATCAATGCCAAGAAGACCAGCACTGCAGGCAGCGGAGACAACTACGTTACCTTGTGGAGAAATTACCTCATTCTCTGTTTTGGAGTCGCCAAACCCAGTATTATGAGCCCAGGACACTTACGGGCGTCCACTCCAGAGATCATGGCATCGACGCCCGATGGTACCGTGAGCTACGATAACAAGGTGACGTGACATGCTTCAGAGGAATTATTCTGTAAGGTTTTTTTTTTTTAAGCTCATTTGTCTGGCATCCCCAGTGCAAATCGCACTGTGCCCGCTACCTGGAGTAGCGTGGAATCAGATTTTCATCCGACACGTTTCAAATTCCACGGAGCATCTCTGTGAATAATGCATTGCTCCTCCCTGCAAGTGTGGAACGGAAGAGAGTGAGATGTTAGGAAGCTTGTCACCGGGGCGCCTCACGTTCGTCAGTGTCTCAGGGCTGGGCTTGTCTCCTTCCTGCGCGCCCTCTTTCCCTCTTCACCAGTTGAACACCCTAAACCACAGTTTTATCTGATGGTATCCTTAAACATAGTTTTGTTGCGTTGAGTGGTTTAAAAGAAGAGGGAAGATTTTTCTTTAATAATTGTATCCCAGGCAGGAAATACTTACATCGTTCTGCATTCAATATGTGAGTTTAAGAAACTAAATTCCCCGAAGTGGTAGCAGTACCTTGGGATGTGATTCGGTCACTTGAGCTGTCATCCTTGGGTTGCCACGTAATGTCTGTCACTCCGGATCTCCTCGTTCCAGGCTGTAGGCACACCGTCGGTGGGCGTCCTGCTGAAGCAGTTGGTGCCTTTGATGAGGCTGGAGAGCATCGAGATCACGGAGTCCCTTGTCTTAGGATTCGGAAGAACAAATTCCCTTGTTTTCAGGTATGGCCGCCACAGTGCTTTCTTCTAAATCATACGTGTCGCTGGGGTCATAGCCATCGTTCTCGGCGTGAGTGTGGGAGGTGCCAGGTGCCGGCGGGTGTCTGGGATGCTCGTGGGCTGCATGGCTCCCTTCATACCTTTGATGTGCTGGTAAATAGCCTTCCTTTCAGCTTCCGTTTTCTCTCTCAAATGTGAGTTCCCTTGCAAGCTTTGCCTTAAGTAACTCTGAGTGAAGATGATTCCCACATCCATCCCGTTAGCCAGGTTTTGCGAGGCCGTGGTACCCAAAGAAGGGCCGTGTCGTGACCCCCCACTCCCCACCATTCCCACGGCAGACTCAAAGGTGACACAGGAGTGGAACCCACTAGTGGGGTTCATTTAACGTGATCCATCTTTCTATAAAGCATTTTTGTGCCTAGTAGAACTGGCCTTGTGGCTTCACAGTCGGATATCCGAAGCAGTGTCAAAACCTCCTGAGAGAGACATCGTTAAGTGTTAATGCACACTAGTTCTGGGACGAGCCAAGACACGAGAGCATAGAAGGATGAAGGTGACATTTATTAAACAAGGTTTGCAGGCAGTTAGAAAAGAGCACGCCCCAAACATCTCACCCTGAACAATAAGGAAAAATTATAAGTTCTCATTGCTAAAGCACCAATTAACCAGCATTTAGCCAGTTATTGATTAGTTAGGTCTACTTCAGAGAGATAGCTCACAGTTCCTGAAATCAGCCAATGTTCTTTCCCTGTGCACAGCTTGCCGTCCCTCCGTATTCCTGGAGGGAGACGCATCATTCAGCTAACCAGCCACGGCAGTCTGGAAAATCTCCAGGAGCCTCAGTCTTATCAGATACAAGAGTAGTACAACAATTAAAACGAAGTATCTCTATGATAAAACAATTTAAATAGCTTAGTGGTTGAGAGCACTGGTTGTCCTTGCAGAGGACGCGGGTTGGACTCCCAGTTCCCTCTTCTGGCCTCTGTGGGTACTGTGAACGTGCGGTGTACAGCTATACATACAGACAAGACACCTGTACCCATATAAGTAAAATTATTTTTTTAATTGTAAACCAGTTTGACGTAATGGAATCTGCCCCATAGATTTTCCGAGAAGATCTACTAAAATTTAACATAGAAAATATTTGGTAAATAGCTGATAAGTAGGGGAGGGTTATTAATATTATCAACAGTCACTAATACCACACATTATTAATGTTACCATATCATTATATTAATATAATATCCTTTGATATTATGATATTTTAGTGTTATTAACATTATACATCGTTAGATGGGACTCTTTGATGAAGAAATTCTATCTTCATTGGAGCGATCAAGATAAAACCTCAGTTTTTCTGTCTCTCGGTGCAGAGTGCTGTAGATTCTCATCAGCCTCCCTGGTTCCTTGGAGGGTGACGCTTACTAACCATAGGTATCCTGTGCAGCTTCCAAACTTGCCTAGCTGCAAGCTAGACCTCATGTCTGGTTGGCTTCTTGTTTGGTTGGTTGGTTGGTTGTTCTTTTTTTCAAGACAGGGTTTCTCTGTTGTAACTCTGCTGTCCTGGGAACTCACTCTGTAGACCAGGCTGGCCTCGAACTCACAGAGATCCGCCTGCCTCTGCCTCCTGAGTGCTGGGGTGTGTGCTGCCTGCCCCCCAGCATCTCATGTCTGTTTTAACATAGCAATTCAGAAATTATTTCCCAAAGAAGACAATTCACAACATGTATAAATGATAATTGGAGACTTGGGAGGGCAGGTGAGATACATACGTGTGCGTGTGCGTGTGTGTATAATGTATAAATATGTATATGTATAATGCACATATAAAATACATACAATACATATAGATGTAGATATAAAATACATATATAAAGTACATATATAACTCAAACAGAAATGTGATAAGAAATACGTTAACGTTACCAAAACATTTGGCTACACAGGAAAGGTTTTAATAAAAACTGCACCATTTTATTCCTTGCTACAATTTGCATCTGTCCTGTAACACAGGTTTACACTTAGCTCTGAAATGCAGGTTCCATGTTTTAAATCTATTATGTGTTAGTCTCCTAGAAGGTCTCTGCTTCTGATTGAACTGAAAGCTTTTTTTGAGGGTAGAGACTCAATTTTTATTTATTTTCCATTTCATAGCCAGCCAGGAAGTGCCTTGGATTTAGTAAATACTTGGGAAATATGGTCTCGTTGTTCAGGTAGAGTGTTGTGCGCAGTACACACACAGCACTGGAGTGAGGGAAGACACTGTCTGCGGAGAAGAGCAGCCGTGGCGATACAGCGGGCGGTTCTGACTGGTAGCCAAGGGAACAAGTGTGTTATTTGTGCTGGGGTGGCTGTGTCGGTGGCATCAATAGCAACAACCTTCAAACATGACCTTTCTCCTCCGTAGAGAATTGGTTGAAGAACTTCACCCGCTCATGAAGGAGGCTCTCGAGAGAAGACCAGAGGTGAGGTTTGGGGTCTCCGTCATGGAGACCTGACTCATCTGGACAGTGGTGTGGATTTTAAGTGACCTTTGTTGTCCCCTAAAGAGCACAAACACCCCAACCTGCTTCTAACAGCGAACCTTAGTACGTTAGATTTTGCCTTTTTCAGCCATTTTCAACAGTTAAATAATTCCTATCTTAAGGGAGTTTCATTTTCTAAATGCACAAACGCAAAACAACTGAAGTAGTCACGTAGATGTGTTCATATTCTTTTGCAAGAGATTTGAGTCAAAATTTAATTTTGTTTTTTAGTTCAGTTGGTTTTGTTGTCCTCGTTAACAAACAGAGTCAATGACCGAAGATACTATGTCTCATTTAGCACATGCTGTCCCTCTCAATATGATTTTCCCCAAAATGAATCCATCCCAGAATTTGAAAAAGGATAAGATTGAAGAAGAAGCTTCCCATAGATGTGATCCAAGAACCAGCAGAAATCTGGGGCTGGGCAGATGGCTTGGCTCTTGAGAGCGCCTGCCGGTGCTGGTCATCCACAACCATCTGGAACATTAGTTCCGGGGAATCTGGCGCCCTCTCCTGGCTCCCATGGCTCTACACATGCAGGGTACACAGACACTTACAAGCAAAGCACTCACGCACAATAAAAGTGAATATTGGGGGAAAAAAAGAAGGAGCAGAAATTTAGCAGTCTGGAAACAAACGGCTTCTGCTCCCTGAGCAGACTCAGCGGGGATCGTCAGTGGCCCCTGGCCTCTTCCTGTCACTCTCAGCAGACACCGAGCACAAGACACGCCACTTTTCGACCTCTCCACCTTCCGTGGCTTACTTACGACGCTTTCCTTACAGCCTGCAATAGCTCTGCTGACTAGACAGAGGGAACAGTGCGCCCCTTTCACGCTTAGAAAAGTCAGACATGCTAAGTCACGCCCTAAGGTTGGCCTCACGTTACCCTTGACCGTAAGCGGTTGACCTCTCTCTGCGCAGAACAAGAAGCGGCGAGAGCGGAGGGACCTGCTGAGGCTGCAGCTGCTTCGGATATTCGAGCTTCTGGCAGATGCTGGGGTCATAAGTGACAGGTGGGATCCAAAGCCTTTCTCCATTTCTTCTTGTTCTTTTAAATCTATTAATTCAACGAAGTTGTTTAAAGCCGCCTTTTTTTTTTTTTTTTTTTTTTTGCGTATTCCGCTTACAGTGCACATAGAGACCAAATTTGCTGCGTGAATCACGCCCGTTAATACTGTCGTCATGACGCTTTTGTGGCTTTGCTGTAACTCATCTAACAGCGTCTGTTCCCCTCCTTCCAGCACAAACGGAGCCCTGGAGCGAGACACCTTAGCCCTCGGGGCTTTGTTCCTGGAATACGTGGATCTGACCCGCATGCTCTTAGAAGCTGAGAATGACAAAGAAGTTGAAATTCTTAAAGACATCCGAGCTCATTTTAGTGCCATGGTGGCCAACTTGATTCAGCGTGTTCCAGGTGCGGTAACCCATCATTTCAAGCTAGCTGCGCGCTGGTAACTCATGTTCCGTTTGCGTTCCGCTTGGCTGCCGTTTCCTGCTTCCTAACGGCCTGCGTACATGTCTAGGGTGGTTTCTTTGTTTATTCCGAGACACTAGAAATACACATGAGAACAGGTCACCTCCACTTAGCAGCGCCACCGAGGACACCATCGGACGCTCATTTGGTGTCACTTCTGCCGTGGCTTCGGTCCCGACCTGAAAATGAACTGACATCATTCTGAAGGAGGGAACTCACAGGAAACCTTCCCACAGCCTTCGTCTTCCCCCTGCTGCCTCTGTGCAGGCTGATTTTGGCAACATTCCTGCCACCCATAGACCAACTAGAACTCTGTAGAGTGGGATACCTCTTTGATTTAACTGTTACATCTTGCAGAGGACCGTCTCGCAGATATGAAGCATTTTTATTCTGATAGAGGCAATGTGAAATAAAGTAGATGGTTGGCTTGGTACAAAAGTCACACAAATTATAAATTTTGGGCATCATTATAAAAAAGCAACTCAGTTACTGGGTCTTTTTGTTAATTTGATGTTGTTAGCTTCACCAGTCCACACCTCATCAGTAAAGGCCTTAAACTTTACACTTTCTTCAGTAATGTGAAGTACATTTTTTTCAAAATAGCATATATTGTATTCCACTATATTCTCCCTAACAACAAGGAGCAGTGGTCACAAAAATTCATTCTATGTACATAAAAGCTAAGCCGGCGAGTCAGAGTGTCTGCAGGTCATGGTATCGCTCTCTCCTTCCTACTTTGGAAGGAAGGGTCAGCCCACACAAAGGAAACTAGTATTAAAACATATTTAAAAAGTCAAGTTTCTGTAACTAAAGAAAACGGGGTTGGGGGAGGCTGGTGGTGCAGCTCACCCAAAGAGTGTGTGCTGAGCGTGCACAGTGCCCCAGCTCCACGCAAAGAGAAAGGAGTTGTAGGTATAAAGTCAGTTCCTGGGGACAGAGAGATTGGATCAGGTACAGATTCTTGCATAGAACCCAAGTTTTGTTCCCAGACCCTACATTAGGCGGCTGATTTCTACCCGTGACCAACACCTTTTTCTGGCCTGTGTGGGCACCTGCACTCACATGTGCCTACCCACTCAAAGTAAGACACATCCACACAATCACAAATAAAATCTTTAGGAAGAATGGAAAATATTCTTGCCCTGCAACTTGAGAATAATATTCAGTAGCACTCCGAGTGTATTCCCCGTAATAGACACTGGCTCTGTGTTATTCTCTCTAGTCCATCACAGAAGATTCCTCTTCCCTCAGCAAAGCCTGCGACACCACCTCTTCATCTTGTTCAGCCAGTGGGCCGGGCCCTTCAGCATCATGTTCACACCTCTGGATCGCTACAGCGACAGAAACCACCAGATAACAAGATACCAGTACTGTGCATTAAAGGTTGGTTCCTGACGTCAGTGGTTTCCTTTCTCAAGCTGACAACCATGCCTTAAAAATTAGGCTAAAATAAGTAACACCAGGCAGTAAAATGTAAGTACGGCTGTAATGATTCACATGGTTGCGTGTACACACATGTAAATATAAATTCAATGCGTATCCGAATGCATACTTGAGGATGTGCAGGAATATGGAAGCTTTCCAGTTGAGCTCGCAGTTACAAAATATCTAATTTTGTCAAGTTCCCGCGTTTGTCCAGTATTTCCTGTGTGAGAACCATGCAGTTTGCCTCTTTACCACTGAAGCAGCTACACTGCTTATTACCTTCCAACCTAAGAAGGGGAAACACGATCAACCAGCAGCCGTGTCCCATGCCATCCAAAGCAGTGTGGCCTTTCCATCGGTTACTTTTCCATGACGGGGATGAAATGTCAGGACGAACAGCAGCGTTTGGAAGGATGAGTTTATTTCGGCTTACGGTTCCAGAAGCCTGGAGTCCGTGATGGGGGGAAAGCACAGCATGTTGACAGGAGCAGGGAGCTGGCTGATCTTTACCACACACAGGAAGCAGGCAAAGCAGGGCGTGGCTATCGACTTTCAAAGCCCACCCCCAATGATGTACTTCCTCCATCGAGGCTGTACTTCCTCAAGGTTCCGTAAGTCCCCAGGCAGTGCCACTAGCTGAGGACCAAGTGTTGGGACATTCCTCATTCAAACCACCGTGGTCTTGCAGCCTAATGTCCGTTAGAGACCTACAGCCGCTCTCCTGCCCCATAAGTTACTGATGGATGCTTGTGTACATCTCAGTTCCTTTCAATAATTGCCCCGACCGTCAGTTATACCTGCCGAGTACAGGTTAGTAGAAATCATGTTCTCTTACCCTCTCTCCATTGTTCTCCCCGTTAAAGGTCCTAAAGTTTATATTCTTCCTTTTTTTAACTTTTGATCAAAGATCATAAGTATTTTCATACTTTATAATTTTCAATTAAATTTTGAATTTAATATTTGTCACAAATACAAAATATAAACTGCTAGATTTTCCTATAACTCCTCCTATTAAGAATTTATTCACTTTAAACAATTGAAAGGTGTTTGAATTATTGTGAAACAGTCACTTTGTTTTACTCCATCTCCCTGAAGCTTCACTTACAGGTTTATGACTTTTTATTTTTTTAAATTGGAATCCAGTGGAGTGATCTTCATTGACTCCACTAAGGAATGCTTTTAAGATCTCGGAGGAATAATTGTTACTAAAGAGCTACCATCAACCAGGCATGGTGGTGCATGGCTGTGATCCTAACACTCAGGAGGCTGAGGCAGGAGATTGCAAGTTCAAGGCTAACCTGGGCTACCTCGTGAGATTCTGTTTCTAAGATAAAACAAAGGCAGCAACCAGTTCTGCCAGCCCTGTTTTATGAAGCCTACTGGATGCTGGCTTTCTGTGTGGCTCCAGCTCTCACTGTTGCTCATTTCAGGCCATGTCGGCAGTGCTGTGCTGTGGTCCCGTCTTTGACAACGTCGGCCTCTCTCCGGATGGCTATCTGTATAAGTGGCTTGACAATATTCTGGCTTGTCAAGATTTGCGAGTAAGTAAAAGTCAAAAACACACTGCCTTTCACCGTTTTTGAGGTTCTTTGTGGGTCGAGTTGCTGAAGTGTAATCAAGAAGCACCGCTCTAGAATATTTTCTCACGAAATAGGGATAATCGATTTGTTCCGTGTACGCAGGTTCACCAACTCGGCTGTGAAGTAGTCATCTTGCTACTGGAACTTAATCCTGACCAAGTCAACCTTTTTAACTGGGCCATCGACCGATGCTACACAGGTTCCTACCAGCTTGCATCTGGCTGCTTCAAAGCCATAGCGACTGTGTGCGGAAACAGGTATGAGTCTTCGTAATTAGCGCTCCATGGCGACCGTGGTGATGCTTGCTCTCCACAACGTGAACACGGGGCAGCTACTACTGCCTGAGAGTCTCCTTTAGAGCGAACCCTGTAAGTGCCCAGATGGCTTCTGTGTCCCTCACAGACAAGCGACCCGCTCCAGGTTTCCATGACGCTGCTAACTCCGCTCGATCGGGAGATGTTTGTTACGCTGTCTTTCCTTTGAAGGGCCCATACAGTCACAGTACAGTATGAGAACAGAACTTGAAAAGAATAGAGATGATACAGGGAAGGAATTAAAGTCACGTGGACCAGTGTCCTGACGAATGTCAACCGTGAGCCCTTCAGCTGGCTGCTCACCAAACCAAACCCGGGAGACAGAACTGTGTAAATTCCCCTCTGCTCAAAACTTCAGAAAGAGAGCAGGGAGGAGGCGTTCTACCTTGCATGGAAATGTAGTGATTGAACCTAGGACCTCACGCATGCTAAAATTGCCCTCCAACACTGAGCCACACCTCAGCCAGATTACGCTTCTAAAAGCACTGTCCTTTTTATATTACGAGCGAGTTCGTGGAGCTGTTTGACGTTACGACTTAAGAAGGATAGTAATTTCCTAGCTAGACTAAACTCCCCATGTTGCGAGCACTACTCCTGAGAGAGAGGATATACATTAAAAAAGCAGAGAGAATACAGTTGAGGTTTATACTCAGAAAGCGTCGTGTAGAGACTGGAGCGATGCCTCTGTAGTTCACAGCACGCACTTCTATTGCGGACAACCTAGCAGTACACAGCTCCCACGTCATGGAGCTCACAACCTCCTGTAACTCCAGCTCCAGGCGATCCGATGCTTCTGAGCTCCCCGGGCACCTGCAGGGTGCACATACGTATGCTCAGATGCACATCAAAACACATAAACAAGCTGGGCAGTGGTGGTGCCTTTAATCCCAGCACCTGGGAGGCAGAGGCAGGTGGATCTCTGTGAGTTCAAGACCAGCCTGGTCTACAGAGTGAGTTCCAGGACAGCCAGAGTCTCAAAAAACCAAACCAAACAAAACAAAAGAAACAAACAAACAAAAAAACCATAAATGAATCTTTCAAAAAAAAAAGACAGGGCAGTGTCCTTCCTAGCACCCAAGCCAATGTCCCACTGTGGACCTGAGAGGCTGCCCTCCAGCCAGCTCACTGGCCAAGGCTGCCTTATAACTGTGCTGTGTTTTTCCAGGAGCTACCCCTTCGACATAGTGACCCTCCTGAATCTCGTTCTCTTCAAGGCCTCTGACACCAACAGAGAGACTTACGAAGTCTCCATGCAGCTCATGCAGGCAGGTATCACTCACCAGCGTGGGAAACTCCCGCCCCTGAGCTCAGAACGCATGCGTTAGTCTCTGTACGTCATGAGGAAACACGCATGCAGCGCTCTCCAGACAGCAATAAGCTGATTCTGTGTGAAGACGTATCCCTGTGTTGTTACTAATTTGGGTTAAATATTCACATTTCCAGGGCATCCAGCTAACACTCTTTTAGCTTGTTTCTTCATAGATCTTAGAAGCAAAGCTTTTTGTGCACTCCAAGAAGGTGGCGGAACAAAGACCCGGAAGTATTCTGTATGGGACGCACGGCCCATTGCCGCCTCTCTACAGCATGTCGCTGGCCCTCCTGTCCTGCGAACTGGCCCGGATGTACCCGGAGCTCACGCTTCCCCTCTTCTCAGGTACCACCCGGTTGTCGGCAGTGGCACAGGTCCACCCGGCTTCTGCGCTGAGAAGTCTTCCTTTAAGTCTGTTGCAGTTTTAGCGTCAGGCATTAGTGCAAAATTTCTGGACCAGAATTGCTAAGGGCTAAATCTAGTTACATATGGAAGTAAATTCAGGATTGTTTTATGGCTTTTTGACTTGTGTGTGTGTGGGTGTTTCGCCTGATTGTGTATCTATGCACTGTGCATGTAGTACTGATGGAAGCCAGAGAGGGCGCCAGATCCCCCGGGACTGGAGTTACAGAGTTGTGAGCTGCCATGTGGATGCTGGGACTTACATACAGGTCCTCTGGAAGAGCAGCCAGTGTTCTCAACCACTAAACCATCTCTCCAGCCCCTCAAGAATATATTTTAAATGTTAAAAAAAATTATCATTAGTTAAAGCAATATAAGTATAAATATGTACCTGACAAATGTGAAATTTTTGGTCAGTAAACATACTTCTCTGTGTGTGTGTGTGTGTATGTGTGTGTGTGTACACATATATACATACATACATGTGTATATACTGTTTATATATGTATAGCCCAAAGAAATCTATTTATGGACAATATACTTAAAATAACTCTGAAATGCTTATATAATTGGTAATGATATTAGATACTGTATAGTCTTATTATATTTTACATTGTTATAGCGATGTCACAGATACAACTCTCTCCTCGGTGATTTTCATGAATAACTTTTGTGAGAATCGAGTCTCAAAAGGTGCTTTTCCTGCCCAAGTTCATGTGGCACCCTGCTGAGAGACAGCCCGTGGCCCTGAACATACCCTCTTTCCACCTGCACCCCACTGCCCTGCCTCTGCCCACCCTCACCCGAATTGTCTTCTGCCCCGCAGCCCTTCAGCTACACAAAGGCACACCTGTACCGCGGGTCCCACTAGCACGTCTCTGTCCTGAAATAATCGGGAAGATAACGGCCTGCATTTATTGGGTGCTTGAGTTGTGCCAGACGCTCTCCTATAAAGCCTGGCACACCTCGTGTGCAGAATGCCATGATTATTGAACCAGAAGAACGGGGAAAGACTTCCCAGACAGGCTGGTGTCTGAGCTGCAGTTGGAAAGCAGGAACTTCCGAGGCAGACAGGCAGGCAATGGGGGCAGCAGGCCAAGCGGGCAGCGCGTGGCTGGTTTCCGCACTATGCACTGGGCCATTATACAGAGGGCGGGGTGCCGGGCACCTGAGATGGCTAGGGATGCTCGGAATGGCCAGCAGCCTCCCGTGAGTGAGCCCTATGAGGAAAGTAGCATCTCAGAAAGCAGCCAGGGCTTTGAAAACCGCTGACAAATCCCAGAAAAACACTAAATGGAAAGCCGTGATATACGCACAGAGGGCCTGGTGCAGACCTGTGCAGGCGCAGGGCCTGTGTGTGCGTGCTGCCTCGATCTCTGTGAGTACACATGAGCTTTGCTCGTGTTGATTTAGAGGACTTGTTTTCGTGGAGTCCTCCATCCCCTCTGGCTCTGACCTTCTTTCTGCCTCCTCTTCTGTGGGATTCCCCGAGCTCTGGGGAGAGGGATTTGATGGAGACATTCCATTGGGGGCTGAGTGTTCCAAGGTCTCTCAATCTCTGCATGCTGTCTGGCTGTGGGTCTCTGTATTTATTCCCATCTGCTGCAGGAGGAAGCGTCTCTGATGAGGGCTGAACCCTTGTTCACTGACTTATGAGTATAGAAGAATATCATTAGAAGCCAGTCATTTATCACTATATTTCTCTCTCAAGCTTTTTTTTTTTTATTTGAGATAGGTTTCTCTGTTGTAACTCTGGCTGTCCTGGAACTCACTCTGTAGACCAGACTGGTCTTGAACTCACAGAGATCCGCCTGCCTCTGCCTCCCAGGAGCTGGGATTAAAGGCGTGCGCCACCACCACCTGACTCTCTCTTGTTTTTTTAAGACCAGTGTTATTTGGTTTTGCCCTAGGTCCTTGGGCTTTCTAGTGTCAGGGTCTTGGTCACTGAAGCAGTGTTGGGTATGGGAAGGAAGGTCAGGAGTGGAGGAAACCTGGAGGGAAGGAAAGTCCTCACCACCCACCTTGTGAACCAAAGAGCAAGGGGCAGAGGAGGAATGGAGGGTGTTCTGGGGGCAGTGGGGGGCAGTTTTCTAGAGAAATAAAAGGATTTAGAAGGAAGGGTGATGCTCAGCCTCCAGAGAGAGCAATTCTGGATGGATGGTCAGTTCTGCCGGGGGGAGGTGGCAGCAGAGGGCAGCTCCCTGGCAGTGGCCTGCAAGGAAGAGCAGCAGAGCCGAGCGAGAGGGAGGAGATAAATCTAATCCGCGGGCAGCAAAGCCCCGCGAGTGAATTTCTACATTCTTCTAAGGTGGGGGGAAAGCTTGATTTATTACGAAGTTTTGAAAAGAACGTGAAAACATGAACAGGACCTGGCAAATTCCTCAGCCGCCCATGCTGTCACAGTCTGAGCGATGAGAGTTTATCGCCTTAACTTCAGGTGTCCCAGTTACTTACAGCAACCACACAGGTTGTTTAGGTCCTGCCCGGAGGAGCTGGGACCCGTGACTAGTACCCTCCCATGCATCCCCCACACCCCTCACGTTTTTATCTGTCTGTATCTTCCAGAAGGTTGACTCACATCTGTGGCCTCTTCCTTTCTTTTAAAAAGACACCTTACAACCAAAGGTGTTTACGGGACGCTTTTCTGACACCTCTGGCCAACACCCCACTTTCCTGGTCCTTGTGTCCAGGACACAAAACACAAGGAATATCATAAGTGAGCAAATTGTATCGCGTGTCAGAAGCTCGCCATTGCTACGAAGTCCATACATTTTTATATATTTTTAATGTTCCTTTCTCTCTGATTGGATTTTTCTCTCTTTCTAAAGTCTAGGTCTTTCCTATGGCAGCGCTTCCATAGTAGAATTCTGTTCCGTAACTGGAAACCACTTCCATCCCCTGCCTGGTGCTCTGTCACCCTCTCTTTCTCCTGCCCTGAGGTATTTGTCAGTGTAATCTGTCAGGGGATCTGTCCCAGGTCAGAACTTCACTCTTTTTTTTTTTTTAATTTAGTTCAGAAAAATTTTTTTGAGAATTTCATACATTAGTAATGTATTTATATCATTTCTACTCCTCCTCCCCCAAGTCTTCCCATGTCCACACAACTCCAATAGTAATGACCCTTCTTACTGCATGTATGTTAGTATATATGTAATATATACATTTACATAATATTGAATACACACATACACACACATGCACACACACATACACACATACACATGCACACATACACACACATGTACACATACACACACATGCACACACACGTGCACATATGCACACACATGCACATATACACATACACAGACACATGCGCACACACACTCACATGCACATACATGCACATATACACATGCACACATACACACACATGCGCGCGCACACGTGCACACATACACATGCATGCACACACGTGCACACCCACACACACATGCATGCACACACATGCACACATACACACACGCGCACGCACACATGCTCACACACACGTGCACACATACACACACATGCACACACACACATGCACACACACACACATGCACACACATATATACACATACACACACACACATACACAGACACATGCACATGCGCACCGCTGGGTCCTTCCATGTCGCTCATACGTGAGTGCATTTAGGGCTGACCACACTCATGAGAATCCTTGGCTGTGTTCATCCTGTCATTCACAGTGCCTTGCACTGAATGCTCAGCCAGCTCTGACTCAGTAAGATGCAAATGTGTATCATCATATGTGTCATAATGTGTAAACTGGAAGTTAAATACTCTGGGGGTGGCCAGATGGCTCAGTGAGTGTGGGTGTGTGCCAAAGATTTATTCCTGAGCCCATGTGGCAGAGGGAGAGAATCAACTTCTTCATGTTACCCTCTGACCGCCACGTGCTTGCCATGGTGCGGGCAAACACACATGCTCAGACGTCGGGGATGGAGAGATGGTTAATAGCACTTGTTGCTCTTGCAGAGGATCTGGGTTCGAATCCTAGCACCCACGTGGTGGTTCACAACCATCTCTAACTCCAATTCTAGGGGATCCAATCCCCTCTTCTAACCTCTGTGGTAACCTCTGTTGGCACCAAGCGTGCATGTGGTACACTATATACATACATACATACATACATACAAGCTAAACGTTCATATTCATACAACAAATCAAATAAATATAACAAAAGGAAATATCACTGCTTACAAAAAGAAAACCTAAGTACTTTTGCATTTTTGACCTATGTAAAAGCCCAACAGCTTAGCATCGCGTGATTGTAACTTTAATTTTAGGAAAAGGGCTAAATCAATTAAAGTTTCCATTGGAGGCATCTAAGGCTCATTGCTGAGTAAGTTCTGGCACCTGTGCTGTTCTGTTAGCCGCCAAGAGCACTGTGAGCGAGCTTTCCATCCACGCTGGCTAATCGTGCAAAGGACCATACTTCCTGATTTCTCTTTGGATAAAACCGGTTCTCTAATAGAGCTAAAAAGCCAGGTGTTAGTGGGACACCTACTGCGCATGCATGAAGCTGAGCTTCTCTGTCGGTAGGACATTTGTTCAGATTCTAAACTGCCACATAGCTGACAGTGCAGCAGTGCAGAAATGCCATCGAGAAAGTGACCAGGGAAGTGGCTGAGCCAGACAGACCTTCAGAAGCACAGCTCACAGCGTCAGATGCGGCGCTCGGTGGCCCGGTACATACCTGGCCATTGCCAAGGAGACGCCATAAGTGGGTTTATTGCCTGTGGGGCTCCACATCTCACTGTACAATAACTAATCTGCATGGGAGACACTGTAAGTCACAAGGGTAGAAAGAGTGACCCTGCCCATCACTGGCCAGGAGCCTGCTAGGAGGCAGGCACTGTGCGGAGCCTGCCATGCTTATTGTGCTGGTGTCCCCAGCCTTTGCGGTTGTGCAGTGTGAGACCCTGTCGTAGGCGATTGCTCATATTTTCCTGGCCAGCAGATGGAAGAACAGAGAGGTTACAGAGAGGCTGAGTCGCAAGCCACCCATGCAGCCAGTACACGGTGGGGCTGGGATTCGACACAGGTCCTGCTGACCCCTGGTCCCTCACTCCGTACACGCTGTTACTCCTTTCCCACTAATGGTGTGTTTGAACCAGTGAGGCTTCTGGCTCAGTCCGTGTTTCCCAGCCTGCCCTGCCCTGAGGTGCTTTCTTGTACACGGGGGATTGAGGATGAGCCTTGCTTTTGTGGTTTAGAGTCATCCTGGTGGCTACTGTTTATGACAATGCTTTTAGCAAATTCAAACTACTGCTGGGTCAGTACATTGGTATTCCTGTTCAGTTCGTTTTGGAGGGTAATGTGTAACTCTCCTTTGCCCTGTCTTTTCAGAGGTAAGCCAGCGATTCCCCACGACACACCCAAATGGACGTCAGATCATGCTCACCTACCTGTTGCCATGGCTACACAACATCGAACTGGTAGACAGCAGACTCCTTCTCCCGGGGTCAAGTCCCAGCAGCCCCGAGGACGAGGTCAAGGACCGGGAAGGTGAAGCGACCGCCTCTCACGGGCTAAAAGGCAATGGCTGGGGCTCTCCGGAAGCCACCTCTCTGGTGCTGAATAACCTCATGTATATGACAGCCAAGGTAACTCAAACAGTGTGGCTCCATCAGCAGAAAGCCCTGCATTCACAAAGCTTCTGCCACCAACCTAAGAAAACAGCATTTATCATAAAAGTGACAGAGACAGGGATGAGTAGTGGTTAGGGTTGCACACTGATACAGTTAATGCCACTGAAGTCTGTCTACAGTTCAAGAGTCTAGAGTTCAAGACCATCCTTAGCTACATAGTGAGTCTGAAGCCAGCCTGGGGTGCATGAGATTCTGTTTCACGATATTGCCAGGATAAACTTCCTCCATATCTCTCCCCCCCCCCTCTCTCTCTCTCTCTCTCTCTCTCTCTCTTAGTATTTGTTAAAGAAAGATAAAGTGTTAGTAGAAATGCATTCCTGGTTAGTTGCTCCTGCAGAAGAGCTGGGTTCAACGCCTGTTTTCTGGTTGTGCACACGGTCTGATAGTTTTGTGAGTTACCATAGTTGTGTAATAGGTAAGCTTGAGTTCAAAGGAGCTCATAAACCTGGCCTTCATCATTTGCTTTAAAAAATAAGAAAATAAAAATAATGTGTTTGGTGCATCTAGAAAGTGGTTATGGTCAGAACTGGGGATGTATGTGTCTAAGGGTAGAGTTCTTACCGTGTACGCACCAAGCCGGGGATCAGACGCCCAGCTAAAGAATGGGGGATTATGATGTAAACTTTACATAGAGGATGGATGGATGGATGGATGGATGGATGGATGGATGGATGGATGGATAAATAGGTGGATAGATAGATAGATAGATAGATAGATAGATAGATAGATAGATGATAGATAGATAGATAGATAGATGATAGATAGATAGATGATAGATAGATAGATAGATGATAGATAGATGATAGATAGATAGATGATAGATAGATAGATGATAGGTAGATAGATGATAGGTAGATAGATGATAGATAGATAGATAGATAGATAGATAGATAGATAGATAGATAGATGATAGATAGATAGATGATAGATAGATAGATAGATGATAGATAGATAGATGATAGATAGATAGATAAGGGGGATCATGGCCTAGAATGTTTTAAAGTGCTTATTAGGTATTTGTGTAACTGACATCTACCCAAAAGGTGGTACTTTTCTATTGAGTGGTCGTTTTTCCCTCCTAATGATTCTGAACAATCATAACCTTAAAAGCCTTCCACTTCCATTCTGTGCACGCTCACATGGCTTCTTTTTATCTTCTTTGCGTTAGTACGGAGATGAAGTCCCAGGACCAGAAATGGAGAATGCATGGAATGCTCTGGCCAACAATGAGAAGTGGAGTAACAACCTGAGGATCACACTGCAGTTCCTCATCAGCCTGTGTGGGGTCAGCAGCGACACTGTGCTCCTGCCCTATGTGAGTGCCGCCCAGGCCGCCGGGAGCACTCCTTCCTTCTGGGGCCCAGGCCACCGGGAGCACTCCTTCCTTCTGGGGCCCAGGCCACCGGGAGCACTCCTTCCTTCTGGGGCCCAGGCCGCCGGGAGCATTCCTTCCTTCTTGAACCGCCCAGGCTGCCAGGAGCACTCTTTCCTTGAACTAAACTACAAGGACCCAGACACCTGTGAACTGAGGGCTACTTTCCTGAGTTGCCAGAACTTCCTTTACAGACAGTACCATATCATATCAGTACTAACAAAAATTGCTTCTGGTTTGCATTTGACATTGAAACAAAATGCAACAGACCTGGGATTCTTTTTTCTTTTTTTAAAGAATAATTTATTATTTTATTTTATGTGCACTGATGTCAGATTCCCTGGAACTGTAATTATAGACAGTTGTGAGCTGCCATGTGGGTGCTGAGAATTGAAGCCAGGTCCTCTGGAAAAGCAGCCAGTGCTCTTAACCACTGAGCCATCTCTCCAGCCCCTATTTTCTTTTCTAAAAGATGTATATTTATTTTATGTGGATGAGTGTTTGCCTGCATGTGTTATGTGCATGATATGCGTGCAGTACTCATGGAGGCCAGAAGAGGGCACGAAATCCCCTGGATGGAATTGGAGTTGCAGACGGTTGTGAGATGCCATGCAGGTGCTGGGAATTGAATTCTGATATTTTGCAAGAGCAGCCGGTGCTTTTAACCACTGAGTGATCTCTCTACCACCCCTGCACCCTTGATTTGTTTCCAAAAGTAGGTGATAGGCAGGAAGGAGATGTCTGTATGTTATTTTCTGTTTGTGCTTGAGGATGGTGGATCAACAGAATGAAAGCAGTTTCTATCACAGACCCACGTGGCTTCCCCAGGTGTTTTTGTGAGTTAGTTTATGACTTCTTGATGACTTGCTTCAGCCATGCTGCACCCCATGAGCTTAGGGTTAGCTATCAGGTGCAGCAGTCATGTGACATATTAATATTGTTGTTCGTAAAACCTAAGACTTTACACACAGCTAAACCTCATTTGTTTCTATTGACAATGGAGTTGTCTTGGCTACTGATCTATTGCTGTGAAAAGACTCCATGACCAGGGCCATTCTTATAAAAGAAAGCATTTAACTGGGTGCTTAGTTACAGATTTAAAGAGTCCATCATAACAGGCAGCAGACAGGCATAGCACCAGACCAGCAGCTGAGAGCTTCACATCCTGATCTGCAGGCAGCAGCAGAGAGGGAGAGGCCCTGGGCCTGACATGGGCTTTTGAAACCTCAAAGCCACCCGCCCTCCTCCAACAAGACCATGCCTCCTAATCCTTCCCAAACAGTTCCACCAACTAGGACCCGAGCTTTCAAATCTATGAGCCTGTGGGGGCCGTTCTCATTCGACCCACCACAGGATGAGACTGGATTCTCTCTTTAATAAAACTAGCAGCTATTTTTCCAAATTGGATACAATAAAATCACGTTTGTCATATAAGTATTTGGTGTCACTGGCACCGTAAGACCTTTCGAAGTTCTTGGTTTAAACTGACTCAGCTCACCCTGAGAGTGACTTTTTTTAATTAAGCCGCTCAAGAAGGTACCTGTGTGCTGAGATTTTAACCCCAACACTCCAATCATTCAAGGGCAACAAAGTTAGCTGTCAGATGAACAGTACCAGATGACAGTGTGTTAACCAAGATGAGGGAGTTTCCAGCCCAACACTCTGATGGAAAATATATCCTCCTCTTTTTCCTTCTTCCAAGATTAAGAAGGTGGCAATATACTTGTGCCGGAACAACACCATCCAAACCATGGAGGAACTTCTGTTCGAGCTGCAGCAGACGGAACCGGTGAACCCCATCGTCCAGCACTGCGACAATCCACCCTTCTATCGATTCACGGCCAGCAGCAAGGCCTCGGCGGCTGCTTCAGGTAGACACAGGGCACCAGGGCACACAGTGTGATGCAGAGCAGCGAACGGGTTGGGTGGGCCCTACTGTTCTCCTTCCTGGGAATGCATTCATTTAAGAGATTGCCTAGGACCCTCAGCACATCGTAATCGGATTAACAAGTGACTTTATAAGGATAATAATGGCCCAGAGGCTTCCCTGCCGCAGAACTTACTTTGCTTTAGACGGATCCCACCCAGGACACGAACTTTCTGTATACCTTAATGGATTCTCTTTGCTGATATCCTCCCAGGATTGACTAGAATAATCCAAGAAATCCAAAGTGCTCAAACATCTGCAACTTTTTTAGTCCTGGCATGACGACCCAACATGAAAGCTCAGTGAACACAAACTTGGCTCATATTTTTTTAAAGATTTATTTTTATTTTGTACATATTGCCTACGTGTGTGTATGTGCAACGTGCGTGCAATACCCTTGAAAACCAGAAGAGGGCGTCAGTCCCCCTGGAACTGGAGTTACAGGTGATTGTGAGCCCTCGGCAAGGACAGAAAATGGTCTTAACTGCTAAGCCATTTCTCCTGCCACAGCTTTGCTCATTGTTAAAAAATATATATATTATCTAAGATTGATAATATATATATTATCTAAAATTGCCATTGTGTATAAGGGATACATAAAACAGAAATGAACTTCATGCTTTGACTTAGTCTGACCCATAAGACAGTTTTATCGTAGGTACACAAGCTTTCCAAAATCCAAAATATCTAAAATCTGGAACATTCCTGATCCTGTGAATTCTGAAAGCAGATGCTCACAGTGTCTTACTTTTAATCAATTAGTATCTGTTCATCCCATGAAATGAAATGAAACTGGACTTCCCTCCAATTCCTTAAAGCTTCCCTTTGCTTTACCCGATAGCGAATCCGCCTTCACATCCGTCTTCCCAATCGCTTGTGTGTTATCTCTATCCTACTCAGTGAAGTTCTTTTGTTTTTGTTTTTCAGAGAGAGACTAGCCTAGGAATCAGAATCGTACTTGAACAGCCTTCCATATTGTTAATGAATAACTCCCGGGCCCAGAAACACTATAAGTACAAGATACAGTGGCACCTGCCTGTGTTCCCATTGCTGGGAGAACAGGGGTCACAAACTGGAGGCCAGCCTAGGCTTCATAGCAAGAGCCTGCCTCAAAGCAACATCAGTGAAAGAAATCCCTATCTCAGGTCATGACCCGAAGCTGGAAACCCCTAAGAACGTTACAGCCTCGTTTTTATAAGGAAAGAAGAATTCAGTTTGACCAAAGCAGGTGTCTGTAATTGGATGCTGTAAACCAAGGAGACAGCTGTTTAGAATGTCTGAGGCTGTACAGAAGGAGTGGAGACTGCCAGGCATGGGGTGTTACAGGCAACCCTTTTCTGGATCACTTACCACTTGCGCTGCCCCCTCTGTGTGCTCTGTCTCTGACGTCTCCTAATCGCTTCTGCAGGAACCACCTCCAGCAGTAACACCGTAGTTGCCGGCCAGGACAGTTTCCCGGACCCCGAGGAGAGCAAGTTACTGAAAGAATCTGACGACAGGTCAGTGCACGCGTTTGGTGTAATGTCTGCTCTAGCTTTCGTTTGGGTAGGAGTCTATGCAAAGGCGTCTGTAGGAGTTGGTCAGGTTTCCTCAATTCACGCGAACTGTAGCCCATCTTCATGCTTAGGAACAGACTTATTTCCCCGTTCTGCCCAATGTATCCCTAAAGATATGCAAAGACACATAAAAGATAAAAAGATGTAAAGATACGTAAAAACCACTGGTTGGAGGCTGGAGAGACGCTTCAGTGGTTACGGGCACAGGCTGCTCTGCAGAGGACCCAGGCTCTGTCCCCAGCACCCGCATGACAGCTCACGACCACCCGTAACTCCAGTTCCAGGGGATCCGACGCCCTCTTCTGGCCTCCGTGGGCACTGCAGACACAGTGCACAGACATGCAGGCACACACTCATCTGCATAAAATAAAAATAAGTCTTCGGGGAATAAAGAATTGTTCCGCTAGTGGGCACACGCTGCTTGGGTGAGAGGTGCTTTGGCATGTGAGGCTTCCAAATCTAATTTATTGCATAATTCCTTAAATGTCTTGAGGTAAGTTCTCTGCGGCAACATTGTATTAATCAGCCTTTGTTACTGCTTACCTGAGGCAGGCCAGCTCATGAGGGAAGAAGCTGGTTTTCTTACAGTTGTAGGGGGCGGCGTTCTAAACAGTGTGGGCTTTGGCATAGACCCCATGGCTGCGTCACACCGTGAAGGAGCGTGCGTGTGCACTTTATGTCTCCCCCCCCTTCATGTGTACAGTTATTGTCTTCTCTCTCTCTTCATGTGTACAGTTATTCTCTCTCTCTCTTCAAGTGTACAGTTATTCTCTCTCTCTCTTCATGTGTACAGTTATTCTCTCTCTCTCTTCATGTGTACAGTTATTCTCTCTCTCTCTCTCTTCATGTGTACACTTACTTCTCTCTCCATGTGACCAGTTATTGTCTTTCTCTCTCTCTCTCTTCATGTGTACACTTATTTCTCTCTCTCTCTCTCTTCATGTGTACAGTTATTCTCTCTCTCTCTCTCTCTCTCATGTGTACAGTTATTCTCTCTCTCTCTTCATGTATACAGTTATTCTCTCTCTCTCTCTTCATGTATACAGTTATTCTCTCTCTCTTTCTCTCTCTCTCTTCATGTGTACAGTTATTCTCTCTCTCTTCATGTGTACAGTTATTCTCTCTCTTCATGTGTACAGTTATTCTCTCTCTCTCTTCATGTGTACAATTATTCTCTCTCTCTCTCTTTATATGTACAGTTATTCTCTCTCTCTCTCTCTCTCTCTCTCTCTCTCTCTCTCTCTCTTCATGTGTACACTTACTTCTCTCTTCCCCACCCCGTCTCCGTATAAAGCCACTAGGATTACAGGGACTCCGTCCTAATTACTTTACATAATCTACTTATTGTCCTGAGGTCCGTGTTTCTTTTCACACATATCAGCGTATCCGTGTAGGCCTCAGAATAGAGAGAACGATGGTATACACTAAGTGCCACATAGATGGACGAACGTGTTACATACATCGTCTTGGTATACAGAATACACAGTGACGCCTGGTTAGCACTGGAACCATTTTCCCCAAGCATCTTCCTTCTCAACACAACAGTGGGATGAAGTTTGCAGCCTCTTAATGCCATTGGCGGAAGACTTGAGAGCCACGCAGCTGCGTGGAGAGCTCGTGGAAACAGCCATTCTCGCCCCAGAGCAATCTTCGTGGTCATTTGACTTTTGCGTTGTCACATCTTAGCTAACCAGGGACACTCTCTCCCTGCTGCCCCGAGAACCCAGCCCCTCGCAGGAGTCTGCAAAGCTGCTTCTCTCTCACCACGTGCCTGTCTTCTCACTGTCTGGGAATAAATACATAAGGGGTCTCTCTATCCTGCAAATGATTGTGAAGAGCAAGGAGATAAAGAGACTCCGCGTTTTTGTTCGATTTGATTTGATTTACTTGGTTTGATTTCCGTGTGTGCTTTGCCTGCATGTGTGCGCGTGCATGTGTACACACCTTGTGTGCCTGCCGAGGCCGAAAGAGAGCATCAGTCCCCCGGGAACTGGAGTTATAGGTGGTTGTGAGCTGTCCTGGGAGTGCTAGGCGTCAAACTGGAAGCACAGCCGGTACTGCTAGCCACTGAGCTGTCTCTCCATCCCTACTGTGTCGTAACTCTGGCTGCCCTGGAACTCACTCTGTAGACCAGGCTGGCCTTGAGCTCACTGAGCTCTGCCCGAGTGCTGGGATTAAAGGTGTGGCCACTACTGCCTGGCACTGTGTAAATTCCTAATCATTTATTTTGTAAACCGAGTTCCACATCTTCCTTTTATTTGGGATAGAAAGCCACTCTGTTCTTACAGATCAACATCTCAAAACAAAGTCATTTTTGTACCAACAGCATTCCGAGTGTCCCCACCTGGGGATTTCTATGATGACCTTTAGCCCTGAGGAGCTATCTGTGTAAGATGAAGATCAAATAGCACTTTTAGAGATGTTGTCCTCGGAGTACCTTGTAATCACAGTCCCTCAGGAAGCCGAGGCAGGGGATTGGCAGGAGTTTAAGGTTGACTTACTGTTCCAACATTCCCCATGGCAATGTAGAAGGGACCTGTTTCTGCTTTACCTTGACCCCATAGACATTATACAAGCGCCCTCTAGGTCTGTCTCGGATAAAGAGACAGGAAGAATGCCACCTAGCGTGTGACACCTTGCCCCACGTCCTCCTTTCAAACCCACTCACCGTGTTCGTCAGCAGCTGCAGATGCTGTGAGGCACGCCCTGCCCCCCACACATGGGCACCTCCAGATGTGGCACCCTTTCATCAGCCTGCTTTTATCCCCTGCCAAATGACACTTGGCCTCAGCAATGCTGGTTACAGCATTTCATTTATCAGCAAACACACGATGAAGGCCTCTTGGGGAAGATCATAGGTTTGTGACTTTCTGACTTCTGATATTCTAGTCTGGCTTAGACTGTTCTGTGGCCCCACCTGTATGAAACTTGTGTGCCCTGGATCGTCCGTTCCGTAGATGCAAAAAGGAATGGCCCACGAGATAGGCCAGTGGGGATGTTTCGAGTTACTGGCGACGGGCTGAAGAGAAAATCAACTTTTGCTAATACCCAAGAAATGAATACAGCTGGGCACTGTTGTGTGACATGTTGTGTGCACTGTGAGAGCTGAGCAAGCACAAATCCCCAGCACGGCTTTGTGTGACATGGCGCCTGGACACTTGCCCTTCCCTAGCCTGTGTTCAGATGCTTTTCCCAAAACCCCTACCATTCCTCCATGTACTGGCTGGTGTTTTGGCAACTTGACACAAGCTAGAGTCATTTGGGAAGAAGGAATCTCATTTAAGAAAGATGTTTCTGTCTAATCGGCCTATGTAGGCAAATCTCAATTATTGATGCAGGAGGACCCCGTCCACTGTGGGCGGCGCCACCTCTAGGCAGGTGATTCTTCTGGGTTATATAAGAAAACAGGCTGAGCAAGCCCTGGGGAGAAAGCAGGAAGCAGCACTCCTCCACAGCCTCGGTTTCAGTTCCTGACTCCAGATTCCTGTCTATAGTTCCTTCCCTCAGTGATTGACTGTGACCCAGAATATCTAAGCCACATTAACCCTTTCCTCCTCGAGTTGCCTTTGGTAGTGGTCTTTATCACAGCAATAGAACCCCAGCTAACACACTAACGTGTCCTCATGAGGACATCTATCTCCCCTGTCACCCAGTGTTCCAGCAGGCATCTACCTAGCGCAGAACACCTGGTCAGCAGTGTGAGGGAATCACATCCTCGTTGGCTCGAGGTTTCTGACGTTTGTGTGTCATTTGGCCTCTTTGCTTTGGCTATGTATAAAGAAATTAATTGACTCTTCTGTGTATCTTTTTTGTAAAATAAGTAGTTGTACTAATTTAGGGCTGGAATGTAGCCCTGTGATCAAATTCCTGCCTAGTACGTGTGAGGGCCTGGATTCCATCCCTAAAACCATAAAATTTAATTTACTATAAATATACTACATTGCTCTATTTGCCCTGAGCCACGTCCCTGTGTGGGAGCGATAAACATGGATGAATTCGAAGGCTTTGAGCATCCAGAATTAAGGCATACGACAGATCTAATCCAAGAGTACAAATAACGTGTTGTAGTCGAGCAGCATCTCAAGGTTTAGGGAAAACACTCACACTTCATTTCTTTTGATTCCTCAAAACAGCTCCCAACCGCATAAAATAGGGCTGGAGAGCTAGTTCAATGGATAAGAGTTGCAGAGGACCCAGGTTTGATTCCTAGCACCCACATGGCAGCTCACAACCATCAGTAACTCCAGTTCCATGGGATACAGTGCCCTCTTCTGGCCTCCATAGGCACTGCATGCACAGGTGCACATACATACATGTAGGCAGAATATCCACATACAATAAAAACTAAGTTAAAATATACTTTTTAAAATTATAAAAATATGGGCTGGAGAGTTGGCTCAGTGGTTAAGAGCACTGGCTGCTCTTCCAGTGGACCAGAGTTCAATTGCCAGCAACCACATGGTGGCTCACGACCATCTATAATGGGATTTAAAGCCCTCTTGTGGCATGCAGCTGTACATACAGATACAGCACTCACATTAATAAAACAAAATAAATCTTTAAAAAATTTATAAAAAATTGTAAAGTATTTTCTACTATTTACTTTTGTTACTTGTGTAGATCTCTGGGCAAACATCTTGGACACACCCATAGAACTGGTGATTAACAGCTTAGTCACACTGACCCATAGCAATTGTACATATTTACCAAGCAAGGAATACTCTGATATTCCAGCTGGGTCAGAATCTTAGGATGTTCTCTCAGACACCAGTTTCTGCCAGTCTTAAACTGCCCACTCAGAGGTATCGTGGCACAGACAGTGTCCCTGCACTGTCACCTCCCTGGGGTTGACACCACAGAAGTTGTTGAACCTCATCAAGCCCCAGTTTCCCAATTTGTAAAGTGAATAATACTTATGTCAAAAAGGAGAGGCAAATTAAACGAGACAGTGCATGTGATGTCACTGTAGTCCAGTCTTTTCTCTAACTGAGCAATCCGCAAGAGAGACAGATGACAAAGTCCTGCTAATCACATGCTTACAGCATCCCCCAACTATCGCTTTCCTGAAATTTCTCTGAGTATTTTGAGGGAAGCTTTGATTTATCCGTAGCCCCAGGTTCTTATGGCACTGCTGCGTGGGTTTCCGTGGCTTCCCAGCCTCACTGTTCACCCGGCGGGTTTTGCTGACTAGCAAGCCTGTCCTGTGCTCTGTGAATAAGGATCTGGGTCACGTAACATCACGCTCATCTTCGTCCCAACAGTCGTTAGGTTTTGCAGTTGGAGCACAATGTTCTCCTAAAGTATAATTATTCTCTCAAAGCTTGGACTTATACTTTTGAGCAAGAGGGGACCTCTGGCCCTTTCAACTGAAAAAAGGAATGTTTCATGTGTAATGCTTGCAAAAGTTCTTTAAGAAAAATGTATGAACCTAGGTGCCACTGGCCTGTAATCCTAGCACTCAGGAGGCAGAAGCAGGTAGACCTCAGCAATCTCAGGGCCAACCTGGTCTACATGGGGACTTCCAGGCCAGCCAGGGCTACATAGCGAGACCCTGATCTAAAATGGAGGGGGGGGAGGAGGAGGAGGAGGAGGAGGAGGAAGAGAGGAAAAAGAACAAAAAAAGAAAGTACCATCATTACAACTAAGTACTCCTCCCTCCCTCCCCCACACCGCCACCCCCCAGAAAAAGGGCAAGGGTCACCGCTGAACTGCAGGGTCTGCTGTCGGGCAACGGCACACTCACGCATCGTCATCTCATGGCTGTGCTTTGTGTTTGAAGGTTTAGCAACGTGATCCGAGCCCACACTCGCCTGGAGTCCAGGTACAGCAACAGCTCTGGAGGGTCGTACGACGAGGATAAAAGTGAGTACCGGAGGCTGTGTCTGAAAAGGTCTCCATTACTAAAGGCCAAAGAGCCCATCCATTCCTGTGTTTCTGTATTCCTGGCATTTTCCATGGCGGTGACGAGCTGGAGAAAGCTAATGGGGAATTATCTCATTGGAAAGGTTATTGAGGCTGGAGATAGAGCTCAGCAGCGAAGAGCACCGTCTGCTCTTACAGAGGACCTGTGTTCGGTTCCCAGCACCCACTTGGGAACTCACAACTGCCTGTAACTCCAGCTCCAAGGGATCCGACCCCTCTTTTGGCCACCTTGGGCATACATACTTAATAAAAATAAATAAGTTAAAAAAAAAAAAGAAGAAGAAGAAGAAGAAAAGAAATGAAATTGTTGCGTTTTGGAACTGTTTTGAAAGTCAACTTAAGTTTCCAGCCTTGTGGATCTACAGACCCCGGGTGGGATATGATCTCTCGCTGGAACTCCCCATGGCATAGCCTCAGAACCTCTTGCTAAGCTGAGAGGTGGCTTTGTACAGGAATTTCATTAAGCTATGGGCAGTTGTATAAACCAGAAGGACTAATACATTCGTAGCCTTTGTTTGGGTCCTAGACAGCTTCTGTGGACAGAATCAGTATGAATGTAAGTTGTCTAGGAATTGCAGAAATTCTAGAAACAAAGAGTACACAGTGACATGAGACTGTGTTGCGGAACTTTCTTAAAGAATTGGTGTATTTCTAATTGTTTACATTATGGTTGTTTGCCTGCATATGTGTCTGTGTACCATATGTGTGCAATACCCATGGAAGCCAGAAGAGGGTGTCAGTTCCCCTGAAACTAGAGTTACAGGTGATTGTGAGCTGCCATGTGGGTGCTGGGAATTGAAACTAGGTCCTCTGGAAAAGCAGCATTGGGTTTAGTTCCCAGCATCACATAGCAGCTAATAACCCTCTGTAACTCCACTTCCAGGGGATCTGATGCCATCTTCTGGTCCCTTCAGGCACTTGCACACATGTAGTACAAAGACATACAGTCAGGCAGACATACACACACACATACAAATAAAAATAAATTAAAACTTAATTCAGTCTTGAAGAGGTTAAGCTGACAACTGCCCCAGAATGTGACAGACATGGTGTAAGACCCTCTTCTCTGTGATGGTGGTGTGTTCATGAAGGAAAATCCTCTACCCCAGCCAGCCAGCTCCTCTGAAGCATGTGCCTGGGCTCAGAATGCAGGGTACAGACTCGGATAAAATGTTGCCCTGCGTTGCAGGATTGGCTTGGTGAGCGTGGTACTGATTTGAATGCTGTCATCTTCCAGAAGCAAAGCGTTCCAGTGACCCCAGTCAACAAAGCACAATAACACCTTATAGCCAGGGTTTAAGAAAAATACCCTCACGTCATTCTTTTGACTTCTCAAAACATCTATGTGGCCGTTCTGAGTCACGCGTGGGTATGTACAAGAAAGAACAGAAAGCCACTTCCAGGATGCAAACTTAGAACTGAAAAGCAGAGGAGATGGCCTGGATGACTGGACCCAGAGCTCACTTCGCTGAAGTGTTGTAAGACAATGCTAATTGACCTTCCCCTCAATACAAAGGCCTTCCTTGCTTCATGCACAGAATGATACCACTCCACAGTTTTCAGTGGATTACCTGGTGCCATTACAGCACTTCAGACAATCCGAGGTCTTCAAGTGTTCCTGAAGCCGCTCATTGCTGATTTGCTGCAGGGATGATAAGGTCTCTTCATTAGCATTATCATCAACAAATGTCTTTAACATGTAAGAAATTAGGGGCAAGGTATTTTTAAGAACAATTGCCTTAGCCAGGAACATAACATCAGGTACAGGTTTCATCCTTGACAGTTACTGGATTTACAGGTTTTTCCCAAAATTAAGTGCACCCCCTCGCACATTCAGAAAGCAGCTTTCCCCCCGGGTCTTATTCCTACATAGCCGTAATTAAATAAGGAATGACGTATTTTCTACTACGCGCTTCCATCATTTGTGACAGAATACTGAGTGGAGTAAAGAAGAGAACCCGAAGAACACGCCAGTCAGAGGGAACAGTAGAAATGAAGTACCTGAGGCTGGGCCAAGTCTTGTCTAGTCATGCACAGAACAGCAAGGAAGTCATCGTGACTGGGGTGGAGTGAGCGGTGGGGGGAAGGGGGAGGCAGTGAGCCATAAGAGGAACACGGTAGCCTTGTAAAGACCTCTAAAACCATTGTGTGGGTTGTGGGCTTCCTTCTGAGTGTAAAGGGAACCGCTGGAGAGTGTTAAACAAGGAAAGACACGTGGCCAAAGTTTCTAAAGAATGGCTCTGGCTTCTCTGTGGAGCACAGGGTACACAGCACTGAGAGAAGGAGCCGGATGACAGTCAGGAGCCCTGGTGAGAGAGGAGGGTGAATCAGACACAGAACACAGCAGAGCTCGGGACAGGTGCTCAGATGCAAGGCGTCTGTGCGGAAGGCAGGGCTCTCTGCGTGTTGAAATGTCAACTTCCTCGGTATAAAACAGGGATGGCGATAGTAAATGCCCACGATCAGGATGCGGAGTCCGTAGGACAGTGCCTGACACGGTGCCTGCCTGTGTGGGTGCCCTTGTTTCGTTACTTCGCCATGGCGACTCTGAGTTGGATGAGGGTGAGGAGACATGAGGGTGAGAGTCGTAACTCTCAGGCCCTTGCTGTGCACTGACCATAAATACAGAACTGCATTTCTCTGCAGTGAGGAAGAGTGGAGACATCTCCCACTCACGGGAATCGTGACTGAACATCTTGTAATCTATATTTTCCTTTGCTCTATGATGAGTAGCCGTAAATCAGCAAGTAGCAATTAATCGAGTAATTGCATAACCAACTAAGTCTAGCTCATCTGATGAGGCGATTCGTGCTTAGCGAGTTGTTTTGGCAGGCATACATTCGAAAGGTTCTTTCTAAAAACACTAAGTATGGAAAACAAAAGTCTTTTTTTTTTCCCCGAGAAAATAAAGCAGCCATGTCTTTCTCATCGTCCAGATGATCCGATCTCTCCCTACACGGGTTGGTTGTTAACCATTACGGAGGCCAAGCAGCCACAGCCTCTACCCATGCCCTGCACTGGAGGATGCTGGGCCCCCTTAGTTGACTACCTCCCGGAAACCATCACTCCACGGGGGCCACTGCACAGGTGAGCAGCACGTGTGGGTGGAGGGAAGTGGGCACTTCGCTTTGACTGAACGTCTCTACCAGTGAGAAGAAGGACTTTTGCCTGGTCTCACTGAAGGAGACCCCTTTTTAAATCAGTGGGACCTTGCGGACTTCATGCCCACCCCCTATATTAGCAGACTTTAGTCAAACAGGCCGTGGCCCTTTGAATTTTTCATCGGTGCATTGTTAGACTGCATATGACTTGAAGGGATGGACTGGTCCTCAGTTTCTCCTTTTCCTTCGGCGCTTGTTGCTAGAAGAGTCACCATTCTGTGATAAGCCTAATGGATGTTTCTTGTAGTGGGGCTCTGTGCTGTCTCTGGGGAGCTGGAGAGACGGCTCAGCTGTTAAGAGCACTGTCTGCTCTTGCAGAAAAGACCTGAGTTCCAATCCCAGCACCCACATGGCAAGCTCGTAACCATCTGTAACTCCAGATCTGGGGATCTGATGCCCTCTTCTGGCCTCCATGGGTACTGCATGCGTGGTACACAATTAGGCACTCATACATACACACACACAGTAAAAACAAATACATCACCAGGCAGTGGTGGCGCACGCCTTTAATCCCAGCACTCGGGAGGCAGAGGCAGGCGGATCTCCGTGAGTTCGAGGCCAGCCTGGTCTACAGAGTGAGGTTCAGGACAGCCAGAGTTACAACAGAGAAACCCTGTCTCCATAAACAAAAACAGAAATAAATTTTTTAATAAATAAATAAAATTCTGTCTCTCCCGAATACAAACCTCTCTATAATTCTTCAGTGAGCCCTAGTTGTATTAACTGTGACCCGACCTGCCGCCCTGTTTTCATCCTCAGTGGAAGCTGTATTCACGTCTCGGTTTTGTTGATCAGGTGCAACATTGCTGTGATTTTCATGACTGAGATGGTGGTGGATCACAGTGTGCGAGAGGACTGGGCCCTTCATCTTCCGCTGTTACTCCATGCCGTCTTCTTAGGTAAGAATGGATCTACGGGGACCCCAACCAATGGGGTGATCGACATGTAGGGCCTTGCATAGCTGCATCCTGAGTTGCTCATAGGCTAGCCTCAGCTCCAAAATCAGCCCCTTCCCTTTCCCTTGGGCCTTTCTGGAATCTCTCTGCTCTGGAATATGTCCTATTCCAGGTGATCAGCCGTAGTCTGGCACTGACATTTCTATAATCTAAATATGCTGATGGTGTATCTTCAAAGATAGTGAAAATCTTGTGGGCTTATTTAGGGGGCGCTATTTGACTGAAGAAACAAGTGGGAAGCCATGAAACTTGTTCATAGCAACAAGAGAAATAACAGAAAATGTGGCAGACTAGGCGCCTAGATTTAGATGTCCAAGTAACAGGCAAAGTGGAAGAGGAACCTTCTAGAACAGTGTTCTCAGCCTTCCTAACGCTGCGACCCTTTAATACAGTTCCTCATGCTGTGGTGACCGCCAACCATAAAATTATTTTTGTTGCTACTTCATAAATGTAATTTTGCTACTGTCGTGAATCATAATGTAAATATCTGACATGCAGATGGTCTTAGGCGACCCCTCTGAAAGGGCCAGTTGACCCACAAAGGAATCGAGTCCAACAGGTTGAGAACCACTGACCTAGAACATCAGTTAAGTTGGAAAGAGAGAAATAAAATTCAGATCCTTTAGCCTGGTGTGGTGGCACATGTCTGTGAGCCCAGCACTCGGTGGCTGATGGAGGATCTCAAACTCAGAGCCAGCCTGCACTGCCAAGCAAGATACATCTCACAAATTCATGTTTTTATTTCCAAAAACAAAAAACACCTTCACTAGCAAATCCAGGGAGAATGCATCGGAGGACAAGAACCTAAGGCTGGGGAAGTCAAGAAAAGGCTGCCTGTCCCCATTTTATGCAAGCCTTTCATTTAAATCACACAGTATCTTATTTTTTTCCTAAGCCCAACTCCTTCACGTTGGCAACCCAAAGACTAACGAACAACTAACAGCTCTCCCAGCCTCTCGGAGTCTCCGCTACCCCGGACTCCCGAGGGGCTTTAGCGTCTGTTTGTAAGAGGAGGGTGTGCCTCTCTTCCAGGTTTGGACCACTATCGGCCTGAAGTCTTCGAGCACAGCAAAAAGCTGCTCCTTCACCTCCTCATCGCCCTGTCGTGCAACAGCAACTTTCACGCCATCGCCTCGGTGCTCCTGCAGACCCGAGAGATGGGGGAAGCCAAGACACTAACGGTGCAGCCAGCTTCCCTGCCAGAATATCTCTACACGGGTGAGAAGAGGGCTGTCAAGGTCACCGGTGGGGAGACGCGTGGAGGGCGCGTGGAGCCCACACCCTCCTCCCTGGTGCTGTTATGTCCGACTGTCTGCATGCTTAGACGACACTCTGACTCGTGTGCGCATGCCCCCGAAAAACCTTTTCACGGCTGAGTATTTCAAAGGTCACTTGTCAGAGATCTTTGACCGCTGTCCCAGTGAGGTCATTTCCAGTGATGTACTGACATTAAAATGCTCATCAGTCTAAAACACTGAAGGCTGAGAACATGGAACAAGGCGACCGTGCGCCCTGCCTGAGCAGACATGGCAGGTGACGGGTGTCCTTCTCGTTCCCCTGAAGGGATTTTCACTTTACTGAACAGCTGTCTGTGTTTTACTGGAATCTAATGGAACACACATTTAAAAAATAGAGACAAGGAAAATGGTCGCATGAATATATTTTTAAACTACAGTGTAACTAGAGATGCACAGTGTTAAGCAAATATACAGTGGAAAAAACGCTATTTTCTTATACTATAGTTCCCTGAATATCATGCCATATAGCTCATTAAAATATTCTAGTACAAGGTTCGGTTATAGATCCATGATAAAATATACACTTAGCATGCATGTGGCCCTGGATCTAATTCGAAACACCGAATGCATATATGTGTGTGCACAATTACCCGAAAACGTTAAATATAACTTACCCATCAGCCATTGAGTGACAGGTGTTTTTTGGAGAAGTCATTTTATATCTTTAAATTGTCCAACACTTGGGACTAATTTGCTGACGGTACAGTTGGCGGCTGACCTCTTGTAATTGTCTGTTTGCTGGACCGGCCAGTGTAAGCATACAACACACATATGCGCCCCCTGTTACGGAAGCATCAAGTCAAACCCCATGGTGTAACACGGCATATCTCCCCATGACCCAGATGCACACTGGTGTGCACAGCATCGCACTGGGGCCATAACAAAGAAAACTGATCGGTACTGATAAGTCATAAGCATAGTGTGTGCACCTCCAAGACTCATTAAGCTTGCCGGAGTTGGCCCTGGCCAGCCCATTCTGAGTTTGCCTTCTCCCATCAGGTGGCTTTGACTTCCTACGAGAGGATCAGTCTTCCCCGGTGCCAGACTCTGGCCTGAGCTCCAGTTCCACATCCTCCAGCATCAGCCTGGGTGGCAGCAGCGGGAACCTCCCGCAGATGACTCAGGAGGTAGAAGACGCGGACACATCGGCCGAGACAGACGAGAAGGCCAACAAACTCATCGAGTTCCTGACAACCAGGTAATGGGGGGCCTGGAGTCGGGCCGCTGCTTCCGGCCGAGGCTTTGAAGCAACGCCAGCTCTTTAAACCGCACCACTGGGAAATGGATCTCGGTGTTTGGAATTAGTCCTCTTTTCTTCTGAGTTGAGGCCGATGCCGTGAGAAGGTGTCTCGTATCCCTCCATGAGATGTCGGGTAGGCGGGGAGATTTGGAGCATGACGATGAGATGGTACGGCAGACAGCAGTGCTCTGCCACCGGAGTGACTGCTGTCATCTCTAGGGCTGCTGGGAAGTTCTGAGACTTCACTCTGAAGACCAAGGATATTAGCCACAGTCAACCCAGGGCACCTGCGTGGAGACCATAGCTCTAGAGTCAGAAGCCGGAAACAATCGGAAGCATAATGGGGAAAGAATCCGATTAGTCAGACATCAGAATTGAGGAAAGCTGCAGATGGTTCTGTTTTTTTCAGGTCTTCTGATTCTCCGCAGTAACCGTTAAGGCTTGAGAACAGCAGGTGCCCTGAGGGCCAGTGTTGTGTAAAGGCCTGCTTACCTGTGATGTGGAGTCCTGCTGTGCTCTCTGGGGGGGGGGCCTTAAGTCTTACACATCCAGCTCACATCTGGTAACACTGCTGCCACTTAGCGTCTGACAGTACCACATGTTGGTAGTTACCTCACCTGGCTCCACCCTGTTCTTTGAATCTCTAGATTTTTTTTTAAAATTTTACGTGAGTAAGTGTTTTACCTGTATATACAATGTCTGAGTGGGCCAGAAGAGAACATTGGATTCCCTGGAACTGGAGTTACAGACAGTTGTGAGACGCCATGTGGATTCTGGGAATCAAGCACGGTCCTCTGGAAGAGCAGCCAGTGCTCATAATCCCTGAGCCCTCTCTCCAGCTTCTCCAGCCCAGCCCTGCTGTTCAAACACAAGTTCAGATAATCGAAGCCATTTTCTGCTGCTTCCACGGTATACCCTACCTTGGGGATGTATTCTGAACAACAAAAACAAAACAAAACTTTTTGTTTGGTAAACTTTGTCATTTCCCAAACAAAATATAGCTCCTACAGTATGACAAGCTCTTTTGAAATAGAAGATTGTACATTTATTTATTGACTTATTTATTTACCGGTGGCGGAGGGTTCCTGCCACAGGGTGCATGGAGAGGTCAGAGGGCCGCTAGCCAGAACCAGTCTTCTCGTCCCACCATGTAGGTCCCAAGATCACACTGGGATTGCCAGGCTTGGGGTCACATGCCTTGCCTGTTGAGCCGAAACAGGAGATTTTAATTGTTGTAAATAAACTTAAAATAACAACAGTGAGGGGGCTCAGCAGGTAAAAACACCTGCCCAGAAAGCCTGGGAACACAAGTTCAAGTCCCGGAACCCCATCAGATGGAAAAAAAGAACAGGCTCCCCAGGGTTGTCCTCTGACCTCCCCACATGCCCGTGGCATGTGCACCCACACCCATGCACCCACATTCACACCCACGCAAGATAATTAATCTCAACTATTTTTATAAAAAAACAAAAAACAAAAACACCAAAGGCCAAATTCCTACAAACCAGAGTTATTCTTGAGTAAGTGCTGAAGTTTTGGTATGCTTACTCTAGTTAACTAGTAAAGTTTAAAATATATATACCCGGGGCGGGGGGAGGGGGGGGGTCGTGGTGGCAGGGTGGCTCAGTGGTTAAAAGCACCTGTTGCTCTTCCAAAAGACCCGAGTTCAGTTCCCATCACCTACATCAATCATGTGCTTCACAACTGTCTGTAACTCCATCCTCAGGGGATCTGATGCCCCCTTCTGGCCTCTGTGAGCATTGCACCCACATGCAGATACACACACCTAAACAAAATCTTAAAAAATAATAATAAAAACATTGTATCGTTGGAGTTAGGACCCCGTGTGTCTCTTAACCCACAGTGACAGTCATGTATGTTTTGTTTCAGGGCATTCGGGCCGCTCTGGTGTCACGAAGACATCACACCCAAGAACCAGAACTCCAAGAGCGCTGAGCAGCTTTCTAATTTTCTGCGTCATGTAGTGTCTGTGTTTAAAGATTCCAAATCAGGTACCTTCTCCTGTTTGCCCAAACCCCTCTCACACTATTCTTCTCTGGCGGAGCTCACCCCGTTACGACACACCACACGTGTCCAAACTGCAGCTAAGGACAGTGATAAGATCTATTCCTTTCTGTACACATCCGCGTGACAGCCAAACATGTCAAAAAGCCTCTGGGGATTTAAAAAAAAAAATCACTACTCTCACTGGGGCCTCTATTCTTGTCATCTCCCTGAAGAGAGGAACAGCGAGTGTGCAACTTAATGACCTCCAAACAACCGTGTGCTTTATATTGCATTTTCTCTCCCACCTGCTCAGATGGCTTTCTGATCCCTGAGATTTTGCTTTTGGGAGAACGGTCAGGTAGTGCTTACTATCTTTCCTCCAGTGTCGGCTTTTCAGGATCTGTGTATTGATGGAACAGACGCTTGGGTGCCGTGTCTTGGATGTCTTTAGAATTAACTGAACGCATCCCTCTCTCTCTCTCTCCAACTTTAAAAATGTATTTCTATCAAAACTTCTTTAAAAAAAATAAATAAACTGGTTGAAGTAGCGTACCCTATAATCCTGGCAGTCTGAGGCAGGGGGACTGTTGCAAGTTCAAGGCTGACCTACTACATAGTGAGTTCCAGGCCAACCTGAGCTACAGTGTGAGAGTCTGTCTCAACAAAAGGGAGGGAGGGAAGAAGGAAGAAGGGAGACAGGGAGGGAAGAAGGAAGGAAGGACGGAAAGAAGGAAGGAAGGAAGGGAAGGGAAGGGATTCTATTTAAAAAAAGACTGTGGGGGCTGAAGAAACAGCTCAATCAGTAAAGTTCTTGTTGCAAACACATGAAGACCTGAATTTGGACACTCAGTAGGCTGGACACCCAGCAGGCACCACCTGTAACCCCGGCACAGGTGGGACGGGACAGATGGATGGCCAGAGTTCACCGACCAGCCAGTCTAGCTGAAATGCACAAACTGCAGATTCAGTGAGAGACAAGTCTCAACAGGTAAGGAGAGGCAGCCACTGAGGAAGACACCTGGCATCAGCATGCGGCCTCCGTGTGCGCTCCGGACCTGTACACACGTGTGTGCATCAACATATACACAAAAACGAAGGGGAAAGAACAACAGAAGACTGGGAGAGAAAAAGGAGAATATAAACAGCACACTTGTGCACAGAGGTTGTGTGCCAGACGCCGCGATGCTCTGCTGCCTAACTCTTGTACCATCTCCGTGATACAGCCTACTGCTCACGAGTCAAAGAGAAGGATGTGGGCTCTTAGGAAGCCTGACTTCCTAGAGTCACAGCCCTCTGATTCAAAACCGGGACCGCCTTGCCTCAAAGCTTCTGCCTCGTCCTACACTTCCATGGCTTATCCAAACTTTGTTTTTGTTTCAAAATGGCTTCAGGTTCTGCTGTTGCACTTGTATGTTTATTTTATATGTTGTTCTCTTTTACTTTTCACATTGTATGTGTCTAACTGTCTTGCCTCTGTGTGTGTGTGTGTGTGCGTGCACCATGTGCATGCAGTGCCAGAGGAGGCCAGAAGAGGGTGTCGGATTGCCTGAAACTGGAGTCACAGATGGTTGTGAGCTACCGTGTGGGTGCTGGGAACTGAACCCAGGTCCTCTGGAAAGAGCAGCCAGTGCTCTTAACCACTTAACCGTCCCTCCAGCCCTTATATTTATTTTTCACAGTGCCTAAGGCCTTTCACATGCTGGGCAAGCCCTCTGCTACTGAGCTAGACCCACCCCTGTTTGTTTATTTCTGAAGCAGGGTCATCCGGCCCATGTCACTGTTCCCTGCTTCAAATGGCTGATTTTTACATAAGCACCACTACGGGGTGGGAGTGGGGGGCTCTCTCTCGCCCTCCTTGTGACTCTGGTGCGCCTGTGTGAATCACTGTTACTGACTGACCTGTCCTCTGCTCCTCTGGCCGCAGGTTTCCATCTGGAGCAACATTTGAGCGAAGTTGCACTGCAGACAGCTCTCTCGAGTTCTTCCAGGCACTACGCAGGCCGGTCTTTCCAGATCTTCCGGGCCCTCAGGCAGCCCCTGTCAGCGCACACCTTGTCTGACCTCCTGTCGAGGCTGGTGGAGGTGATCGGGGAGCACGGTGATGAGATCCAGGTGTGGAGCGAGTGACCGCCTAGGGTCCCCCGTGGCGTAGAGCTCCCCGGAATCCTTTAAAGTTGCTCACACTCTTGGGACCACAAACAAAAGAGATTTTTAGAAGTTAACTCTTATTATTTCCAAAAGTCATTCCAGGGGACATTATTCTACAAATTCAACAGATTCTATCACATCTTTTGACACAAATATCTGAAAACCTTTCAGTGGCTCTTTCTATTTGTTTGATGATGGTAATGTTTCTTTTGTTTTGGGCTTTTTTTGTTTGTTTGTTTTAAGAAGGCATTCTTTTTATGTGCATTGGTGTTTTGCCCACATGTATGTCTACATAAGGGCGTCAGATCTCCTGGAACTGGAGTGACAGATAGTTACAGATAGTGAGCTATCATGCGGGTGCTGGGAATTGAACCTGGGTCCTCTGTAAGAGCAGCCAGTGCTCTTAACCTCTGAGCCACTTCTCCAGCCCCGCTAATGGTGCTTTTACATGGCGGGCGGTGATGGCATTAGTTCATGTTGTTCGGGATTTTTCTGTGTTAGTTGGGTCTTTCCACCTTCTACTGAAGGCTCAATTATACAATCTGTCCAGCCAGAGCAGGGACCCTTACTGTGTCTGCCATGCTCCACTCTTCCCTGTGTGGAAGACCTCCAGGGCTCTAAGGGGATCTGGAGACAGGATGGAGCAAGCACTGCTGCTGGAGATCCTGCAGGTAGAGCCCAGAGCCTCGGGACAGAGCAGGTTCAAAGCCAAGGGCACTGAGTGCTGACTGTGAGGCCACGGCCAACCCCCCTTTACCCATGAGACGCACTCTGCACATCTGCAGACTCTGTCAGAAGTTTGAGGGAAATGTCACAGAGGAGTAGCTCTCCCCACCTATACCTCACCTTGCTCCGGAATCTCCAGCTTCCACACATTGTCTCCCCTACATTTCAGTGGCCTGCCCTTCCCCTCAGGGGACCACTCACCCTCACGCCTGCCACACCCCTGTCGCCTCGTTGTATCTTTAACTCTTCAGGCTGTCAGACTCGGGGAAGTAAACCCTTGTGGGTTATCTGCCACTGCCTGTTTTGCGTGATTTCCCAAGCAAGCCTTTTAATTTGGAAGAGAGTTTGCCTTAGGTTAGCTCATCCGGGACGTCTGTGTTAGGTTAGCTCATCCCAGGAAGTTTGCATTAGATTAGCTCATCCCGGGAAGTTTGCCTTAGGTTAGCTCATCCTCAGGAAGCCTGCCTTAGGTTAGCTCATCATGACGTCAGCACAGACCACTGCCTCTCTTCCAGGGATACGTGATGGAAGCGCTCCTGACCTTGGAAGCCGCTGTGGATAATTTGTCCGACTGCTTGAAGAACAGCGACCTCTTCACGGCGTTCTCTCGGTGAGACTCGGGTTCCTGATATCTGGAGTCAGATTCACTGTGCTGGGTGTTGGCGATGCGCTGGGTGTTGGTGATACGCTGGATGTTGGCGATGCGCTGGGTGTTGGCCAGAGTACAAAGAACAGGCATAGGTTTTGAAATCTACTCAGGGCCTCAAAAGCATATTTGGTATTTTTTAATTTAAAAAAATTTAAACTTATGTGTATCAGTGTGCACCACCTAAGTGCCTGGGAGTCACGGGTGGCTGTGAGCCACCATGTGGGTGCTGGGAATCGAACCCAGGTCCTATGGAAAGCAGTAAGTACTCTTAAATGCTGAGCCATCTCTCCAGCCCTATGATATTTTCCTACATTTAAAAAAGGGAAAGGGGCACTGCAACTTCCAATGTGCTCATTATATACATATTTTAAAACATGGTTCCAGCCAGGCAGTGGTGGCACATGCCTTTAATCCCAGCACTGAGGAGGCAGAGGCCAGTGTATCTCTGTAAGTTCAAAGCCATCCTGGTCTACAGAATGAGTTCCTGGACAGCCAGAGTTACAACAGACAAACCCTATCCCAAAAATAAAATAAAATAAAATATTATAAATAAATAAATAAATAAATAAAACATGGTTCCAGCACCCACATGGCAGCTCATAGCCATCTGTAACTCTAGTTCCAGGAAATCTGGCACCCTCTTCTGGCCTCTCCAGGCACCAGGGATGCATGCAGTACATATACATAAGTGCAAGCGGAACACTCATACACATAAATTTTAAATAAATTTTAAAAGAATCAAGAAGACACTCTGGGCTAGCCTGAAACTCACTACATAGACCAGGCTGGCTTATTCCAGAGACCTGCTTGCCTCTGCTTCCTGAATGCGGGCGTTAAAGGACTGTGTTACTATGCTTAGTTATTTTTATTTAAGTGCGCAGGTGCCGTTGGAGACCAGAGAAGTACATGAGATCTCCTGGGACTGGAGTTAGGAACAGTTATGAGCCAACGTGGGTGCCAGGAATCAACCTCAGGTCTAATGTGCAAGAGCAGTACATTGACCGCTGAGCCATCTTTTCAGCCCATAAAGCCTCATACCTTTTTAAACAATATATAATAGTGATCCTATTTATTGCTGTGGTAAACACAGACTTAGAATAGATGAAGGTGTAGAGTTCATCTGAACTACACCCGTAAAAGCAGTTCGAATAGATGTTGGCTTAATAAATAAATACTTTTTAAATTTTTTTCTTCTCTCATACAACTTATACAATACATCCAGAACCCCTCTCCTCCCTTCCCTCCAAACCCCTAGCTACCTCATCTGCCCTCTCCCCAAGATGTACCCCCCATCGCCACCTACAAACATCCCCCCAGCTTCTCCCCAGAAAAGAACCGTCCCTCCAGGGGACAGCACAATTAGGGCGTGGCCTAGCAGGATGGAACAAAGCCAGGCACCAATCACCACGTCAAAGGTAGGCCAGGCAGCCAGGCAAAAGGGTCTCAAGGGCAAGTAAAAGGGTCAGAGACACCCCCACTCTAGCCTGCAGGAGTTTTTCAAGAGCATCAATAAGATAGATTTGGGGGATCCTACAGGTTCTGTGTCTATGGCTTCAGTCTCTGTGGACCCCTAAGAGTGCTGGTCAGTTGACACTGTAGGGCTTGTTCTCCTGGTGTCCCCAACCCCTCTGGTCCCTGAAATCCCTCCTCCCCTCTTCTGTGGGGTTCCCCGATCTCTGCATAATGTTTGGCAAAATATTCAACAACAAATCCAAATTTAAGCAGTGTCTATCTATAGATCCAGCCCTACAGAAGACACTAGAAGGAAATCTCCAACCCACAGAGGTTAACTACACCCACAGAAACACAAGAAGTAAATAACCTCACCCATCAGAATCAAAAGAAGGGAGACACAGACACGCACACCGGCGCAGACACACACATGAACACAACCAACAACACCCACAAAGAGACCTGACAGTCATTGGTCATTGATATCGCTCAACATCAATGCGCTCAATTCCCCAATAAAAAGACACGGACTAACAGAATGGATGAGAAAACAGGATCCATCCTTCTGCTGTATACAAGAAGCATAACTCAACCTCAAAGATAAACATTACCCCAGGGTAAAGGGTTGGGAAAAGATTTTTCTAAGCAAATTGACCCAGGAAGCAAGCTGGAGTAACCATTTTAATATTTAACAAAATAGACTTAACCAAAATTAATCAAAAGATCTGGGGAAGGACACTTTGTACTCATCAAAGGGAAAATCCACCAAGACAACATTTCAGTTCTAAACATCTTGTGCACCCAACATAACAGCTCCCACATTTATAAAGAAACATCACTAAGGCTTAAAACACTAAGACCCTCAAACACTGATCATGGGAGATTTCAATACCACACTCTCACCAATGGCCAGGTCATCCACACAAAAACTGAACAGAGAAACGCTGGAGCTCACAGATGATATAAACCCAATGGGTCTAACAGATATCTACAGAACATTCCAACCACACACAAAAGAATAAACCTTTTTCTCACCACCTCACAGAACCTTCTCCAAAAATAAATACTTGAATAGCCTTTATTCTGGCTCTATTCTTTTCTACCTCATTTCAAATTATTCATGATTCCGTGTTTCCGTAATGGAGCTTGTTCTTGAAGCCAAGTAGGTAAACTTACCTTCCATCCTTTCGGACCTTACTTTATTTAAGATTTATTGTATTATTTTAATTACATGTGGGAGGGGAGTTAATGTGCGACTGAGTGCTGATGCACAAAGAAGCTGGAGACGTTGGCTGCCCTGGAGCTGGAGTTATGGGTGATGGTGAGCCGCAATCTGGATGCTGGGGATCAAATGTCGTCCTTTGCAAGAGCAGCCAGTACTCTTAACCACTGAGCCATCTGCCAGCCAAATAGACCTTATTTTAGGGGGTTTAGGGGGACCAAAGGCTTTATTTGTCTTACACTTCCATGTCCTTGAAGTTCATCATTGAAGGAAGTCAGGGCAGGAACTCAAACAGGGCAGGAGACCCGAGGCAGGAGCTGATGCAGAGGCCATGGAGGGGTGCTGCTTACTGGCTTGCTCCTCATGGCTTGCTCAGCCTGTATTCTTTTTCTTCTTCTTCTTCTTCTTCTTCTTCTTCTTCTTCTTCTTCTTCTTCTTCTTCTTCTTCTTCTTCTTCTTCTTCTTCTTCTTCTTCTTCTTCTTCTTCTTCTTCTTCTTTCTTGTATAATGCATCTAGACCCTCCTTCCTCCCAGTTCTCCCCAACTCCCCTCTTCCCCAGATCTATTCCCCCACCACACTTCTCCTCAGAAAAGAGTAGTCCTCCCAGGGTTACTGCTCAAACAGGGCATAACAAGATGAAACAAGGCCAGGTACTAATCATTTCTACATCAAAGGTGGACTAGGCAACCTGGCAGGAAGAAAAGGGTCCCAAGGGCAGGTAAAATGGTCAGGGACCTCCCCACTCCAACTTGTAGGAGTTTTGCAAGAACACCAAGCCAGGTAACCATAAGGTATATTTAGGGGACCCTGCAGGTTCAGTGTCTGCTGTTTCAGTCTCTGTGAACCTCTAAGTGCTGTCAGTTGACTCCATGGGGCTTGTTCTCCTGGTGTCCCCAACCCCTCTGGTCCCTGAAATCCCTCCTCCCCTTCTTCTGCAGGGGTCCCCGAGCTCTGCACGATGTTCATTGCTGGGCCTCCGTATCTGCTTCTATCAGCTGCTGGAAGGGGCCTCTCTGATGAGGACTGGGCTAGACAGCAATCTATGAGTAGGCCAGCATATCATTAGAAATCATCTTGTGACTATCCAGTCTCTAGTTCCTGGCCTGCCTTGTCTTATCAGGCACAGACTCCCTCCTTTGACATGGGGTTCTGCCCTTCCATTGTCCCGGTGGACCCTGCAGCGAGGGTAGGTTGTAGGTTGAAGGTTTTATGGTTTGTGTGTTATCCCTGTCACACCACTGGGTCATAGGCAGTGGGTCACACTTGCCTGGTTATAGGATATGGCTTTGATGTGACCATCAACATTACACTCATCAATCTTTATGGCCCCGTATCTCTAAATCCGTGTTTAATAGGTAAAGCTGGCGTGGTGACTCATACCTGTAATCCTGAGTCTGAGGCCCGCCTGGACTGCATAGCCAGACTCTATTTGGGGTGGGGGAAGGAAGGAGGAAAGCGAGCCAGCAAAGCAGAATGCTGATAAAGAGTTTGACCTTTTCCATATGAATAGAGTTGAAGACAGATCTCTGCAAATTCAAAGCCAGCCTGGTCGATACAGTGAGCTCTGCCTCAGCCAGGGCTACATAGTGAAACCCTGTCTCGGGGGAAAAAAAAAAAAGGTGGATATGTTTTATGAATTAAATGCAAAAACACGTCCTTGCCACGTGAACTTACACTTTTCCTTTTTGATGACATTCCATTCTAAGTTAAGATGATATAAACTTCACACTTGTTGGGTATATTTTATTTTCTAATTATTCCCATCCAAATTCAAATAGAGTACAAACAAAAGGTCACTAAGTTGCTGGGGTTTGAGACTTTTCAGTACATGAAAGTTAGTATTGGGTTTTGGTTTTGTTTTTTGGAGATCGTTCTTGCTGAGGTTTGTTTTTCAGAATAAAAGACATTTGAGTAGAACGCGGGATGTCCCCCATCCAAGTGCTAACCAGACCTGGCCCTGCTTAGCTTCCAAGACAGGTCCAGGGTGGTGTGGTCCTAGACTAAGGTGGTTTCTCTGAGGAGTGGTTCTCCTCCTTGGCTGTTCCTCAGAAGACAAAAAGCACCAGTGACACGCGCCGGCATTCTGCTGACTTCATCTCTGTTTGTGCCTAGTTCTTCATCACCGGATCTGAGCTCCAGCAGCAAACTGACAGCAAGCAGGAAGAGCACAGGCCAGCTCAACGTGAATCCCGGGGCTCCCAGCAGCAACACCACGACTGCAGAACGAAGCCGGCACCAAAGAAGCTTCTCCGTGCCCAAGAAGTTCGGTGTCGTTGACCGATCCTCTGACCCGCCTCGCAGTGCCACACTGGACAGGATTCAAGCTTGTACCCAACAAGGCCTTTCCTCAAAAACTAGAAGCAATTCTTCCTTGAAGGACAGCCTCACAGACCCGTCCCACATAAACCACCCTACCAACCTGCTGGCCACCATCTTCTGGGTCACCGTGGCCCTGATGGAGTCGGATTTTGAGTTTGAATACCTGATGGCATTAAGGCTCTTGAACAGACTGTTGGCGCATATGCCGCTAGACAAAGCCGAGAGCCGAGAAAAGCTAGAGAAACTCCAGGCGCAGCTCAAGTGGGCTGACTTCTCAGGCTTACAGCAGCTGCTCCTGAAGGGCTTCACCTCCCTCACCACCACGGACCTGACCCTGCAGCTCTTCAGCTTGCTGACGTCGGTGTCCAAGGTGCCCATGGTGGACTCTTCCCAAGCCATTGGTAAGGCCATGTTGCCCATCGTTGGCAGCCCTGATGGCAGCTGCACACAGCTTTAGCAGGATAACACTGTATGTCTCTACATGTCACAAGGGTATAACATGTATCCTTACACATATAATATACACCCTTATACGCGTGAGTGTGCATGGGCGTGAGTGCTTTCTGGACCAGATCGCAAGCGTTGTCGCCTTAGTCCCCTGCGCCTGAACATGTCTTTCCTGTCCTCTTGAGAAATTGGTTCCCTATTGCTCTGAATTAAGCAAAATCAACATACCAGCTTTTTAATATCATGACATATAACTAAGAATTCATTTCATTAGCTGGATTTTAACTTAGCTGTATTGAGCCATTCTTATTATTTCAAAGAGTCTTCCCAGTTCCCTTGGCTGACCTGGAACTCTATGTAGACCAGGCTGGGCCTCAGAGATCTGCCTACCTCTGCCTCCCGAATGCTAGGGTTAAAGGTGTACGCCACTGTGACCAGCTTTAAAACACTTTGGTTGTTTTGTTTTGAGACAGGGTCTCTATGTAGGCCTGTCCGTCCTGGAACTCACTATGTAGATCAGGCTGGTCTCGAACTCACAGAGATCAACCTGCCTCTGCCTCTCAAGTGCTGGGATTAAAGGCGTGACCACATCCGGCGTACATGTTTATTTTTTTTTAAATCTTAAACAAGTGCTTCATCTCAGTTTAGTGCATGTCAGGACAACCTGTACGAGCCATTCTTTCTCACAAGCAGGTGACTACTCTATGTTGGAATCACAAGTGCACGTCCGTGTCTTCTTAGTCATTGACGTCATTTTAGTTGTGTTTTGGTTTTTGTTTTTTCATAGATTTATCAGATCATATTTACCCTCCTTCCCAAAACTGTTTGGTAGAGTAGCTCAGTTGACAGATGCTTGCCTGGCTCATACAAAGCCTTAGAGCCAATCCCCCGCATCGCATAACCAGGGGTGGTGGTAACACCTAAAATCCCAGCTCAAGAAAGGGAGGCAGGAGGGAAAGAAGTTCAAGAACATCCTTGCCCACGTTAAAGATCGTTCTGTGTGAGACCCTGTCTCAAAAGACGACAACCAAAACACCATTTCACATCAGAGGTAAAATCTGTGTGTGCCCTCGCTCTGGTACCGTCACAACAGACTCGGCTACCGTGTCTTCCTTCCCGCAGGATTTCCACTGAACGTCCTGTGTCTCCTGCCCCAGCTGATTCAGCATTTTGAAAATCCCAATCAGTTCTGTCAGGATATAGCCGAAAGGATTGCTCAGGTATGCGTCTGCCCCGCGGAGCACCAGGAAGTCTCGGTGCCCGAGGGGGGTGGCCAGGCTTGGGGAAGGCGGTGGTTATCTCACAGTGGGCGTCTCTGGGTGGCTGGTACAAAGCACCCTTTCTGTTTTCATTATTAAGAAAAGCAAGTGGGAACTGGAGAGATGGCTCAGCAGGTAGGGGGGCTTGCTGCCCAGCCTGCGCACCCGATTTCCATCCCGGGACCCACGAGGTGGGAGGAGAGTGCAGTCCCTCAGGCTGTTGTCTGACAGCTACATGTGCCCCAGGACTTCTCTCTCTCTGACCCTCCTTCTCCCTCCCCTCCCCACCACACATACATATGCACGCAATAACTAAGTAAATTTAAAGAAGGCAAAGCAAGTGGAAAAGTAGTAACTAGTTACTAGACCAAGTACTTCTGTGCCTACCAGGAAGTGCGGGTGGGGGGGGGGGGGCTATTTTCCAGACTTGGGAAATTTGCTAATAGTTCTTCCTGTCCGTGGAGTGCCCTGATTGGTCTGCTTCTCTTCAAAGGTTTGCTTGGAAGAAAAAAATCCTAAACTTTCAAATCTGGCTCACGTCATGACCCTCTACAAAACGCACAGCTACACGAGGGACTGCGCCACGTGGGTCAACGTGGTCTGTCGCTACCTTCATGAAGCCTACGCCGACCTTACCTTGAACATGGTCACCTACCTGGCAGAGGTGAGCATTGGCCATAAGGGTGACATCATCGATTAGCACCCATGCTTCGCGTGTTTACAGAGCTTTGACGTTGAATCTCTACCGTGTGTCATTGCAAGCGCTGATGCGTTCCTTTTAAATCCTCACAACAAACCAGCGGTTTGGGGTAATCCGTGAAGCAACGAGAGCTTGGCTCAGCTAACTGATCTAAGTTTAAGATAACTGGCTCTAGATTCAGCTACCTTCGACGTTGATCCCCTGATCTTCTGTACTCACACACATCAGAGTATGGCTGAGAAGACACTCCACCCTAGCTTGGCACGGCGACGCATGCTTGTTAATTCCAGCAGTTGAGGGGTAGAGAAAATTGTGGGACTCGGCTCTTATCAAACAGTTACAGCGTAGCTAGGAATGTTAGCGGCTGATGATTCTAAACTAATTAACAAAGCATAATCTTGAAATAAGTTTTTTTTTTAAGGTTTGTGTTTTATGTAGGAGTGCTCTTGTCTGCGTGCACACCTGCATGCCAGAAGAGGGCATCAGATCCCATTATAGATGGTTGTGAGCCACCATGTGGATGCTGGGAATTGAACTCAGAACCTCTGGAAGAGAAGCCAGTGTTCTTAACTACTGAGCCAGCCATCTTTCCAGACCTTCTGTCTATAAACTAGAAACATGTCATATATTGTTTCTAGCACATTGCTTGCAAACCTTTACTCTGACTTCTGTACAGTGGGGTGTTGGGCTCTCATAGCCTTCTGTGGGCGAACGATGACACACACGGCACCTCCAGACCCACGTGTGTGATACACAGGCCGTGAAGACTCGGAGCAAATGACTGATGCCAGCAAACTTCCTACAGCCTTTTCAGTGTCCGTTCCTCCCGGGATATGCTTTTCACGCCTCTTGTCAGGGTCATTACCAAAGAAAAGCAGGCTCTTCTCTAACTCTTCTTGATGTTATCATTCAGTTCCAGGTAGCTGAAACTATCTAAGTGTCTGTCTAACAAGGTACTGCCCATCCAACATTTATCACTGCTCCTACAGGGTGTGACTTACAGTACGGATCGTAGTATCCCAGACTGTCACCAGCAAGTATCCATTGGCTAATTCCACACTCATTCAAGTGCCTGGCATTTTAAACATCCCTAATATGTAGGACTCTGTTGCTTCTGATAATCCCCTGTACATACCTGTAAGACACCCTTCCCTCCACACCGAGGAAGTGCAGGGAGAACCAGTACAGACGACCCTCACAAAAGCAGGAGATATGCAATGTCAGTTCTAAGGAGTAAAGAGTGAGGTGACTACACAGGAGATTTTGTGTAGAATGTTCAGAAACTTTAACTTCTGTCTAAAACTTTCAGAAGTACAAATTGGATGTGGCGTGTGCATATAGTGGAATCGTATTCCATCTTTAAAAGGAAAAAAAAAAAATTCTGGAGCCAGAGAGATGGCTCAGTGGTTAAGAGTATTGGCTGTTCTTGCAGAAGACCCGGGTTCGAGTCCCAGCACCCACATGGCAACTCACAACCGTCTATGACTCCAGTTCCAAGAGACCTGATAGCCTCTTCTGACTTCACATGCACCAGGCAAGCAATGGTGCACGTACATCACACATGCAAAACACCCCTACATAGAAAAAGGATCTTAAAAACTTTTAATAGAGGAATAATTTGTTCTGTTCAGCACTTATCCCAAAATTGTCATCAAAACATGGTATTATGACGTCACTGGCTTCCTGCCCTAGGAAGTATATTGACTTCAGTTTCTCTCGTTCACTCGGGTCTTGGCCACACACACACATAGACCCTTGTGTTGCTGTGCTCGGGTTTCCTCTAACCTGCTCCGCTTGTTTAATATTGGCCTTGTGTGGGAGCTGCCTTCTAAGACCCCACCCCACTAGCCAGCCCTGTTCTGCTGCTGATGCTTGTGATTGGTTTATCTTACAAATGGCCCCATTACCTCATTATACAGTATCAGGTGACATTTGGGAATGTATCAAGTGATTATTGAATTTGTACCAAGATTTATTTTTATTATTTTTAATCATGGGGGGTGGGGTTAGAGGTACGGCTAGAAACAAGCATCAGATCCCCAGAGCAGGAGTTATAGGTGGTTGTAAGCCATTGAACATGGGTGCTGGGCACCAAACTCTGTCTTCTGCAAGAGCAGTGTGTGCTCTTGACCGCGGAGCCATCTCTCCAGTCCTTGATAATTGTTTTGTATTAAAAAGTGATTTTATGAAATAGCATCATATGATCTCATTTCCTAACGTATCAGTACCCCATCGAAGGGTGCCGAATGTGTGGGTGACTTAGTTCCTCTACACACAGAGGGTGCCGATGTGGGGGTGACTTAGTTCCTCTGCACACAGAGGGTGCACATGTGTGGGTGACTTAGTTCCTCTGCACACAGAGGGTGCAGATGTGTGGGTGACTTAGTCCCTCTGCACACAGAGGGTGCAGATGTGGGGGTGACTTAGTCCCTCTGCACACAGAGGGTGCAGATGTGGGGGTGACTTAGTTCCTCTACACACAGAGGGTGCAGATGTGGGGGGGTGACTTAGCTCCTCTGCACACAGAGGGTGCAGATGTGGGGGTGACTTAGTCTCCTCTGCACACAGAGGGTGCAGATGTGTGGGTGACTTAGTCCCTCTGCACACAGAGGGTGCAGATGTGTGGGTGACTTAGTCCCTCTACACACAGAGGGTGCAGATGTGTGGGTGACTTAGTCCCTCTACACACAGAGGGTGCAGATGTGGGGGTGACTTAGCTCCTCTGCACACAGAGGGTGCAGATGTGGGGGTGACTTAGTTCCTCTGCACACAGAGGGTGCAGATGTGGGGGGTGACTTAGTTCCCTCTGCACATTTAGGAGCTTGGTCTTTACAAAGGTTTTCCTAACTTACAATACTACAAATGATGTATATTTGTTTTTCCAGGTCACCACTAGATTTTGCTATTCTATTAGTCCTTTATATTTTGTTCTGTCTACACTTTCACACGGTTTGTGTATTTCCTTGTCCTGTTTATGTATTTCCTTTCTAGTCACTTTCCCACACAATCAGATTTATGCAGCTCTTTGCCTAACAGTGTGAACTGCTATTTCTTTTGACCTCTTGTGATGTGGGATTTCAGAGTCTATGTGAATCATTTCTTGTCAGTTCTTTGCAGTAAATTTTAACAGCGAACTTTTTAAATAAAGGGTTGTTTTAATTATTCTTTTTATTTGTATGTGTTAAAGGTATCTTGCCTGCATGTATGTACTGCACAATATGAGTGAAGTACCTGCAGAGGCCACAAGGGGGCATTGGTGCCCTGGAATTCGAGTTCAGGACAGTTGGGAGCCACTATGTGAATGATGGGAACTGAGCCTCAGGTCTTCTGGAAGAGCAGCCTGCTTTTAACTGCTGAACGACCTCTCCAGCCCTGAGCACTATATTTGGCTTCATGGGCACCTGCCCACATGCAGTGCACATAAACTCACTTAGACACACACACATAAATAAATAATTAAGTAAAAATCTTTCTGGAGCCTGGAGGGGTGTCTGGCAGTTAAGAGCCCTGGCTGCTCTTCCAGAGGATCAGAGCTTGATTCTTACACCGTGGCGTCTCACCACCTAACCTCAGTCCCAAGAGATCTGATGCTCTCCTCTGGCCTGGACACTGCATGGAAGTCTCTAGACTTTCACACAGGCAGAACACTCACGCATAAAAACGAATAAGTAGCTTTTTTAAAGATGCCATCAAATCCCTTGAACCTGGAGCTGTAGGTGGTTGCAAACCACAGTGTGGGTCCTGGGAACTGAACTCAAGTCCTCAAGCCACCTCTCTGGCCAGAACAGTGAATGGACTTTTATCATGATGCCCATTGTGCATATTCTTTCATAAAATAATGAGAAAAATCAAAGAAGGTTTTCCTTTGGATAATATCAGCAGTTTCTTTCTCTGCTTATAAAGGCAGTACGTACAACACAAAAATTGGTGGAGGTTGTTTCACAGAAAAGAATAATATTATTAACATTGTATTATTTATAGAGAAACATTCTTGATATTTTTAGCAATACCTTTATGTATGTTTGTGTATGTCTGATACTTAATATTATATTCTAAAAATGTCCTCTCTCCCATCTTTAAAAACGATTGCGCCTGTGGCATGCCTTTAATCCAAGCAACTTGGAGTCTAAGGCCTGCGGATGTACAGAGAGTTTCCAGGACAGCCGGAGTTTATGTGGTGAGACACTGTGCCTCAAAATTAAAAACAAAAATGCCATTGTGTTAATTGAATCGTTCTTCATAATGTCCTGTTTCTGTTTTCTCTTTCTTTTTTGGTGTATGAGACAGGTTTCTCTGTGCACCCTGGGCTGTCCTGGAATTTGCTCCAAAGACCAGGGCCTGACCTCAAACTCAGAGATCCGCCTGCCTCTGCCTCCCGAGTGCTGGAAGTGTATGCCACCACTGCCCGGCCACGTATGATGTTTTCAAACATATGAAAAAACACGGCAAAATCATACATGATCAAAGTGTTTATTTCTGGCTTAAGATATGTTCCTGGAAGTATGGTTCCCATTTCCTGAGCTATGGACTTTGGATGGGCATGGTGACTCTTCCCTGCACGCTCAGCACTTGAGAAACTAAAGTAGAGTAGTTTGAGGTTAGCATGAACTTCATAGGGAAACGATATCTCAAAACCAAAGCAAAAAAAATTGTAGACCGTGTTAGGTTTTCTTGAGATCAGTTACTAAATCATCCAACTGACATCTCTAATGATATATGAAAATTTTTGCTCATTAATCAATACTGAATATTCTCAGTTTCTAACCTTTGCCAATTTTGGTAACCAGCAAATTGTATCTTTACATTTGCAATTTTTGATAGAGTCCCATGGTTTTCCTATTGAGGCTCATTTTCTGTTTCCTCACTATTTGAATTTTTATGTTTATGATTTCAGAAGTTTTTCACTATCATTTATTCAATAATTAGAATTTTGGCCTGGAGTGGTTGTGTACGTCTTTAATTCCATCCCTCGGGAGGCAGAGGCAAGCGGATCTCTGTGAGTTCGAGGCCAGCCAGTGCTGCATAATGAGGCCTCCTCATAAAACCAAAAGCAAAAATAAGGTTTTGCTTACTATCTTAAGCAGACTACGATGACAGGGGTGTGGAGGGCTGGGCTCGTCTCCCGGGAAGTAGCTCTGACTGGCCACACTTTGCCTCCGCAGTTGCTGGAGAAAGGCCTTCCCAGCATGCAGCAGCCACTCCTGCAGGTCATCTACAGTCTGCTCAGCTACATGGATCTCTCTGTCGTTCCTGTCAAGCAGTTTAACATGGAAGTCCTGAAGACCATTGAAAAATATGTGCAGGTGAGTACTTGGCTAGATTCACTCGCTAGTCAGAGCCATCCAGAAGAGACCGGGAGGCTGCCCGCAGCTTCCCCTTGGGTATAAAGTCATCTGGCATCAGCCCCACATTCTCCTCTGCATCCGTGACAGGTTGCATGCCGGTTGGCCACACCCTGAATGGCGTTTTTAGGAGAAAGACAGAAAAAGACCTTGACCCATTCCTTGCTTCAGAGGCAAAGCTGTCCTGTGGCCACAGAGGCTGGGTATTCCAAGCCCATACCTGGCTGGGAAGGTGGGGCAGGTCCTGTGCTTGTTTCTTATTGAAAAAAGGAGTGGGCATGCCCAGTTCCTGGCCAGCGCTCCACTTTGGAATTTACAAACCTAAGGCTAAAATACTCCAACAACCAATGAAAAAAACTAGAGGAATAAATGAAGAAAAATGTCGAAATGTGAATAGATGGTGAGAACGTAAAAGAGTTTGTTGTGCTAGCCCCTGTTTCTGTATATATTTTAATATTTCTACAACAGTCCTTAAAATATTAATAAAAATGTAAACAGCCTGGGCATGGTGGTGCACACCTTTAATCCCAGCACTCAGGAGGCAGAGGCAGATGGATCTCTGTGAGTTCAGGACAGCCTGATCTACATAATGAGTTCTAGGCCAATCCAGACCCTGTCTCAATACAATAATTGATTTAAATTAAGATTTATACACACATACACCAACAAGAGACCGGGCCAAGAGCTTGAGTTCAACTCCCAGCACCCACATGGCAGCTCACAACTGTCGGTAACTCCCGTCCAGAGGATTCAACGCCCTCACACAGATACGCATGCAGGCAAAACACATAAAATAAAAATAAATCAAATATTTTTTTAAAAAGATCGGAGCAGCGGGGAGACCCAGAGAAACACTAAGACCAAGAAGACAGGACCCTGGAGGTGGGGGAATTGTGCCCGTGAATTAATGTCAATATTCTAACATGCATGTGGATCCTTAGCAAATATAATACCTTGCGAGTTTTAACTCCTAGTAATTTGAATATGGACACAACCAGTCTGTGTTATTTGCTTGTTTTCTCAATGTGGTTAGCTTCACTTATAAACACTCTTCGTATATCATTAGCCTTTCACTTAGCACAGACTTTCATGTATGTCTTAAGTCAGTGAGTTCTGACCAGTCATGAGACTGTTCAGTAGTGAGCGTCGCCTCTCAAAAATGGACTTACTTTTAACTCACGGCTGGGATGTTTATTGCCAACAGAGCGTTCACTGGAGGGAGGCGCTGAATATCTTGAAGCTGGTCGTTTCTCGATCGGCTAGCCTGGTGCTGCCTTCCTACCAACACAGCGACACTCTCCAAGATAGAACTCCACCGGGTGTGGACCAGCGCCTCCAAGGAACTGCCCGGCAAGACTCTGGACTTCCACTTCGACATCTCAGAGGTCCTGACCTACTGTGATTTCTTTCTGTGTACTGAGTATGTGATGGCAAAGGGGAAAAGCAGTCACCTAGAGAGAAAATGGAGACATCTGAAGCCCAAGTCAGGTTCCAGGTTTTGGTTTGGTTTTGTTGGGTTTGGTTTGGTTTTTAAAGAATACATGAGGCTGGGTGGTGGTAGCGCACGCCTTTAATCCCAGCACTGAGGAGGCAGAGACAGACGGATCTCTGTGAGTTCGAGGCCAGCCTGGTCTACAGAGTGAGTTCTAGGACAGCCAGAGTTACATCAGAGAAACTCTGTCTAGGAAAAAAAAAAAAGATATTAATTCAACAGCTATATTTAATTTTTGGAATAGGGGCTGATTTTAAGCCTTTGACTTGAGTTTGTTTTAATTCAGAAAGGTATAGAAAGTGTTAGCCAGCTTGCTGCATCCGTCACCTCCCAGGGACCCAGAACCGCGCCCAACCGGTAGACCTTAGGAACTAGGTACACCTTCAAAGCTAGGTACAGAAGGTTCCAGTCAGTCTCTGCCCCTCCGAGGAACTTGGTTCGAGTCCATGAGCCTCCCTGGGGCAGAATTTAAAGGCGCTTCCTGCCTGCCCGCACACGGTAAGCATCTCAGAACATGAACTTTATGAAATGGTGTGAAATACTTCGGCTGAGACCTCATCTATTTGAATAATTGAGATGATAGAAATAATTTAGATAAAAGCGTCAGTAATTGGGAGTATGTAATGACTGATGACTAGAGACTGGGGAGAAGGGAATGAATTTCAACCTTTCATTCCAAGAAATCATTGCAAGTTTGGGCGTGGTGAGGGGGGGCCTGTAATCTCAGCGCATAGGAAACAGGCTGCAGTCCAAAGCCAGCCTGGTCAGGCAGACCAGGGCCACAGAGAGACTGGGGTGGGGGTGGGGGGGAGGAGAGAGAGGAGAAGGGAGAGAAAATGACTCTTTCAAGCTCAACCATCTCTTCGCGCTCCCCACTTTTTGCTTCAGCCCTCATCTCTAGAGTCTGAAGTCTAACGAAGTCACTGCACTGGTCTCTGGCTGGCAGTGGGGGTGGGCAGATGTTCAGTATGCAGAGGGCTCGGAGCGTGCGTTGACTACCAGGGGAAAATGAGCCTGCGTACGACCCTGGGTTCCTCTGTCTGCTCTGGGTTAGCCTTGCGCTCGGTCCTTACCTGTGGGCTGAGCGGCTCCTTGTTCTGTAGAAGTGTGGGGTGGAGTAAGAGTGCTCCCCGTTGTTCTCCGTCCAGACGCCCATCATCGGGAGGCGCTACGATGAACTGCAGAACTCATCTGGCCGGGATGGCAAGCCTAGGGCCGTGGCCGTCACCCGAAGCGCGTCGTCCACCTCCTCGGGCTCCAACTCCAACGTCCTTGTTCCCGTGAGCTGGAAGAGGCCCCAGTATTCTCAGGTACAGATCCCTACGTGAAGCTAAACTCTGCCACTCGCCACCGCCTCCACTGGCGTTGCCACCCTGACCCTGGCACTCCCTGCCGTGGGGTCTCACGGCATTGAAACGGTAACCCCTTTATCTGTCAGCAGCCCACTGTGTTGCGTTTACGCCCGACTCTTGCCTTGGTTCCACGTCCCTTAAGGCTTGGGAAATGAAATCTGACTTTCCTTCCACGTGGCAGACCTTCACATATATAAAGCAGTGCTGACCCTTGCCCCCAGCCCATACTCAAACGAGTCTTCCAGATAGCATGTCCGACAAAGAGCGGCTAGGGCCGTACACTCAAAGAACCTTCTGGATGCTCTCCTCAGAGCATAAACTTTAAGTACAGTGGGCATCAGTAGGCCAAAGCAAACAGAGCAGAAGGAACCTCCGGAATCCTCTGTGTTTACTTATCCCCAGCCCAGGCCTGGCCCCAGCCCGTGGGTAACTGTCTCCGCACAGAGGCCGCGTGGCTGTCAGGTAAAACCCCGTGTCGTTCCGAAGCGTTTCTGCGACACATGCCAGACGCCCAACTGAAAAGGTGCCTAAGTTGTAAAAATGAGTCACAGTACCCGAGGGGATGGGTTCATTGCGGTTCGCGTTGGCTCGTGCGTCTGCAGTTCACGGCCACTTGGCCCTGTCGCCCGGCCGGTGATGGCGGTTCACAGCCGAGGAGGCTCATTGGCCTCATGATGGCCAGGAAGCAAAGAGAATGAGAGGAAGGGGTGGGGTCCTGCTATCCCCCCTCAGGAGCTCACTCCCAAAGGCCTAACTTCCTCCCAAAGGCTTCTCTTCCTAAAGGGTCCGCCCTCTCCCAACAGTGCCACGGCGGCTGGTGAAAGCCTTTAGCGCGTGGGCTTTTGGTAAAAACTCAAGAGCAGTGTGACAGCAGCGTTCATCTTGGCCTTAACGCAGCTGCACCCTGGCACCCAGAGGTTAAGATCAGAGCCTTGGTCTCCCTCTCCTTCTCACTGCCCACCTTCCCTTCCCAAGATCTTGGCCTCCTGTTGTCCCCTCTGTTAGCTCCGTCCTCAGAGAGACCCTCTCGATAGGAAGCAGCAGCAAATTCCAGTGACTCCGGATTCTCGTGGTCTCAGGCTCTGATGACTTCGGGATAGAGACCTGCCCACATTAGTTCTGAAAAGTGAGCTTTTTGTTAGGTTGACTTACTTTTTTATTCCTTGTGTGTGAGTACTTCGCTTGCATGTGGGTGTCTGTGCGCCATGTGCATGCAGAAGCCAGAAGAGGGCACCAGATTGCCCGGAACTAGATTCAGAGACAGCTGTGAGCCGCTGTGTGGGTGTTGGGAACTGAACCCAGGTCCTCTGCAAAGGTAACAAGTGCCCTTAACCACTGAGCCATCTCTCCAGCCCAGGAGAATGAACTCTCGCACTGCATTTGAAGGTGGGGGAGAGAGGAGCCCTTGAGCCTGGGTTATCAGAAGCAGGCTAGGGTGGGGACTGGGCGAGCCAGGACTGTGTGTGCACGCCACACAGTGGACCAGCATTCCCAGCATTCATCATCTGTAGCACAGAGCCTAGTGGCACGCTGCAGCGGCTGATGGTTGCAGTCGTGGTGGGAAGGAGATGAGGGTTCTGGCCTGTGCCTTGTTGCTCCACTGATTTCATCTCAGGACCGGAGAACGAGGCTAAGACTCAGGGAAATGACTGAGAAACCTGCCACCCTTGAGCAGCAAAGTCCTCCTAGCCCGGCTTGAAATAACCCCATAGTGAGTAATTCTGTAATTTAGGATGAAGGATGCAGCGAATCAAGTTCCATAAAGAAAGGAAATCGTAAGCTGGATTTACCCTCAACAGAGAGGAGGCAGAGGCAGGAGGATTTCTGTGAGTTTGAGTCCAGCCTAGTCTACATAGTGAGTTCCAGGACAGCTACATAGACTTTTCTCAAAGGAGGAGGAGAAGGAAGAGAAAGAGGGGGGATCTTTGAGTGAGTAGCAGCTCCTAGAAGTTTCCATCTAACCAAAACCAGATGAAAGGGGATTCAGAGCATGCCTTTATGGTTGGTTCTTAACTACGTTAACACCTTGAGGCTTGAGTTATTATTTCTCTTTATCCTGAAACACCCATCATCTCATTGGAAAATGGGATTGATTCTAGAAGAGACCTCTTATGTAAAAGACTGGAAGAGGAGGCGGTATGAAGGAAAACAAAGGGACTCAGATCTCCTCAGTTTTAACTTTATCATGGCTTATGAATAACTTAATGATTTCAGTCTACAAACAGTAGAAATGTTCTCTCGTTGGAGCTGGAGAAGACATGTTCTGTAACAAAATAGATTTATTTCTGATGGAAATGAAGCCTTGCTGTAACTAAACGTTACCACTTACAGGGAAAGACATCAAGGGGAGTCCGTGGATGGCCACTGAAGAGCCCAGAAATTGATTTTCACAGAGGCACACCCCCATCCTGTACAGTTCAAACATGGAGAGAGCCTTGTTTTAGACAACAGTTGCTTTAAAAATGAATAAATATGAAGCGGGAGAGACGGCTCAGTGGTTAAGAGCACTGGCTGCTGCAGAGGACCCGGGTTCAGTTCCCAGCACCCACAGGGCAGCTCACAACCATCTGTAACTCCAGTTCCAGGGGATCTGATGCCCCTTCTGGCTTCCACAGACGCTGAACACATATGGTGCACATGCATAAATACAGGCGAAAGACCCACACACGTAAAATGAAAAGTGTTTTAATTAAAAAATAAATCAATCAAAAGAGGGCTGGGAGCATACCTCTGGGCTCAAGGAATTTACCCAGCATGCACTGCAGTCCTGGACTTACTCCTCAGTGCCACAGAAAATTAACTTTCCGTCTTTTAACATTTACTTATTTATTTGAGGAGGTGTGCGTGCACCGTGGCGCTTGCCGACCCCACCACACAGGTGGTGGGCATAGGAGAGCTTGTAGAATCTGTTCTCTCCTCCCACCATGTGCCTTCAGGTGCTGGCCAGCATCTCCCCAGGGGGCCAGCCAGCCAGCCCTAACAGAAGCATACGGTACCATGCTGGCTCACTTTATGGCCGTTATGACACACAAAGTCCTCAGGAGGGAACCTCTGTTGATAAAATGCCCCTAGAAGAGCTGCAGACATACCTGTTGGACATTTTCTTAAATAGTGATCCATGGGGGAGGGCCCAGGCCCTTGTGGGTGGCGCCACCCCTGGGCTGGAGGTCCTGGGTTCTATAAGAAAGCAGGCTGAGCAAGCCACGAGGAGCAAGCCAGTAAGCAGCACCCCTCCATGGCCTCTGCATCAGCTGCTGCCTCCAGGTTCCTGCCCTGCAGAGTCCCTGTCCTGACTTCATTCGGTGATGAACTATGATGCGGAACGATAGCCAGATAAACAAGTTTCTCCCCAGGTTGCTCTGTTCGCGTCATATCATCACAAAAACAGTAACTCCAGTGAGGAAAGTTAACTCGGCACATCCAGAATACCATCTGAGTGTGTTATCGCTACTTTATAATCATCAGCAAGTTCTTTTGCGTTCTTGTGTGTGCCAAGCCTGCGTATTTTATATCTCAGTTATCAGGGTTTACCTTAAGCACTACCACTCACTCTTTGTAGCCGCGACCTAGAGTACGAAGGCAGATTTCTTCGTGAGATCCCAGAATGAAAACCTTTCCTATGTTTTTTTTTTCCCCCCAGAAAAGAACAAAAGAGAAACTGGTGCATGTCCTTTCTCTGTGTGGCCAAGAAGTTGGACTAAGCAAAAACCCATCCGTAAGTATCCTGTACCATGTACGATACCATTTTGGTGTCGTCCTGATTGGCCTTTGGTCTCTTCCGACATTGATCTTGAAGATTCTAGTGTGGATGACGTGTCCAGCGGCCACCATCTCCATCCAGGCCCTGTGCTAACTCCTCGTCCCGCGAGCTGCCGTCCTAGTTCAGAGACGAGGAAGGGTCCCACTGCTCTTTGCTCCCATTTGCCTTCAAAAAACAGTTATGTTCGGGCCTTTTTTATTTTCGTAAACATGCGCAGACTCTGTCACCACACAAATGATGGTGTCCTTCGCGTCTCCATCCATGACACACGTGCAGATCCCTCTGATTCCTCCCGGGTGCGGTTTGGCTCACTGCACACTCGCATACGATGCCACCGTCTTTCTTACACAAAATGACGGAGAAATAATGACGTATTGGCGGAAGATTACTACAAATGTCGTGGTCTCCTCACTGACCACACCACAGTGGAAAAACAGTTAAACAGTACAAATCCTTATCAAAATGATGTCTTTCAAACTTTCACTGGTCTTCTAGGTGGGAAAGGAAATATCCTCCAGGCTTTTAGATGAGCAGATAACTGACTCTCAGAAGCGAATTTCTGAACTTAACGGAAAATTCAGAAAATTAAAAATTATGTACGGTGATCATACTTTTAGGGGAAAAAAAATGATAAGAACCCCAGGGCCGGGATTCTATGTCTATTTTTGAATATTACCACATCTTTATTCTTCATTTAAAAAGAAATAGAGCTGCGTATTTTAGATTCCACAAGCAGATCTCTCTGTGAAGCTGTATTTTAAAGCTCCAGGCTGTGTCTTCTCTGTAGGAGCAGTAAAATATTAGAGACCCATGAAATCTTGCTGATGTGCCTTCTGATCATTCATTCCAGCTGGGAAAGCACCAGCTATATGGGACTTCTGTTTAAGTCACCTCCATAGAGCAACTTTGTGATCAGAAGGTTTCTTGCTGCTCCCGGGGCCTTGCTGAGGGTACCGTGGCCCATAACAGAGAGGAACCAGAGCCTTTGCTTCTGCTATTGCAGAATGGCCAGCCGGGGCTGTTTTCTACGCTGAGGTCAGCACTGTCTCCCCTAAGTTCACACTGCCCGCCCTTAGACTGTCTGGTCACACATGTCTGCCTGTAGTGCGTTCCAGTCACTAAGGAGCACTCACCAGGAAGGAGCCTCTGTGGAGCTGCCCCACAACCCTTTCTTCGATTGAACTTGCATGCTCGTTAGAGATCCCTGTTTAAAAGTGTGTCATGTGTCACACAGTTCATGGGAAACAGGTGGCGTGTTCCCTATCTGAAATGCTTGGGAACAGGTGCTTCCAAGTTCAGCGTAGTTTAGATTTTGGAGAATTGGGATAGCCTTGACCCACTGATCACCCTTTGATCTAGCCTTCTCCAAAAATCTGAAAATGTGGAGCATTTCATCACTTTAAAAGTTTCAGACGTGTGGTGGCTCACACCTTTAATCCCAGCACTTGGGATTAAAGCAGAGGCAAAGAGATCTCTGTGAGTTCAAGACCAGCCTGGTCTACAGAGCAAGTTACTATTATTAATTAATTAATTTACTGAGACATGATTTCTCTTTGCAGTTCTGACTGTCCTGTAAGTCACATGGTGTCATGGTCACATTTTAGTGACTGTGGCTTGGGAACACAGATTCAGGCTGACCTGAATGCTGAGTTACACTTTGGAACTTTACTTAGTTATATATCACATTTGCTGGGCAGTGATGGCAAACACCTTTAATCCCAGCACTTGGGAGGCACTCCGTGAGTTCAAGGCCAGCCTGGTCTACAGAGTGAGTTCCAGGACAGCCAGAGTTACGACAGAGAAACCCTGACTCAAAAATCGAAAAAAATAAACATAAATCGCGACATTTACCAAATACACTGGTAGAGACTGCAGTCAAGCAGGTGACAGCAAGCAGAGGAATCAGTGCAATGGGCGTTAGGTCAGACTCAAGGCTGAGCAGAGGATGGTCATTTAGGGGACTAAAAATAGTCCAAGATGATTTTAGCTCTGGATTGGCAGTATTCCAACTCTCCACAGTTCGGAAGTTCTTATTCGTCACTTATTCTTCAGGAATCTTCAATACAGTATGTCTCCTTTTCTCCCTGGGTACTGGTTCACAAAGGAAACTTTTGATTTGATTTCATATCTGTATTTCAGTAGAGACTGGCTAGAAAAACACTTGCTGTTTATTAGTTCTTCTAAGTTTTATTAAGCCGGGTATGGTGGCTTCTGCCTGTAAACCTAGTAACCAAGAGCCTAAGGCAAGAGGATCTGCCTGAGCTGGGGGCAGCTTGGGCTAGTAGTGACACAGAGTGATACCTTGCCTTAAAAAATAAAAACAGAGCAAACCAACCTTTTTTTTTTTTTTTTAAGGTTTATTCAAATGTCTCAGTAGCTAGGCATGGTGGCACACGCCTTTAATCCCAGCACTGGCTTTTATGCTTTTCTCTTTCTTTCTTTTTCTTTTTCTGGTATTGCTGGGGCTTGAACCCAGAGACTCTTTACATGAGATAAATGCTCTGCCATTAAGCCATACCCTCTGTTAATCTCAGCACTTGGGAAGCAGAGGCAGGCAGATCTCTTAGAGTTTAAAGACACCCTGGTCTACATAGAGAGTTCTAGGCCAACCAGAACTACAAAATGAGTCCCTGTCTCAAAAGTTTATTAATTAACAGGAATAAAATGCCTGAATGAAAAGAACCCAAACATAGAAATGTAGCTTCTCTTTATAATCCTTCCCAATTCCTGGGTTATCTCTCAAAGGGTTAAATCCTTTGTGCCCACGGTTCATTTTACAGTAACATATCTGACATCACTCTTAAAATATTATTTATATACATTTGACATGTGAAGGTACACAGTTTCTGACCTCAGCTCAAGAAGAGTGGAAAATTCTAGCTGCTTCAGTTTGTGAACACATGCTTAGTTGTTTTACACACACACACACACACACACACACACACACACACACACACACACACTCACTGTGTGCCGCTGTCCTCCTCCAAGAGACAACCATTCAACTCTAGGATACTCTCGTAGTGTGTGAGCGTGAGTGTTTTCAGCAAGTTTAATCCGAAGGCACCTGTCCAACATAAATAATAAAAGAACATTCTAAAAATACCCACTTAAGGAATTAGGTGTGTACTGGAGGCACAGTCCTCCAGGGAGCCAACGGCCATCAGTCTCGTTACACAAACAACTGAAGGGAGGTGGGCTTCTCAGCAGAGGGCTTCTTCGATTCCTAGGTGATTTTTTCCTCGTGTGGGGACCTGGATCTGCCGGAGCATCAGACGAGCCTGGTGTCGTCGGAGGACGGCACCCGGGAGCAGGAGAACATGGATGACACCAACAGCGAGCAGCAGTTCAGGGTCTTCAGGGACTTCGATTTCCTGGACGTGGAACTGGAGGATGGAGAGGTACGGTGTGTTCTCTGTCGCGGTCGTCCTCCCAGCCTGCCCCGGGGCTAACAGGGTGTCACTTTCCCTGCTGACCACACTCTTTAACCAGATCTCTAGCTGGGAAGCTGTAAACCCCGTTTTGAATCAACTTTTGCTTCACTTTTGCAAAAGTTACTCCACCCTTCCTGTTGAGCCCGAGGCAGAAGCTGCCAACTTATTTCTAAACGGCAAAGATCTGAGTCGGAAGAACTACACCAAGACCCCATGAGTAGTTGGAGGGGGATTTTTTTTTTTTTTTAATCACAGAATCCATCATTTCTAAGCCTGTTCACTGAAACGTGGACAAAATATGCTATACATTTCATTTCTAATGTAAAGCTGCTATGATTTGGTTACTTCAAAGCCTGCCTGCCACCCCGTGAGGTCAGAGCCTGGGGGCTCCTGCATTCCTGTGCTGTGTTTGATGAGATCACTAGAGCTTGGGATCAAATATAAAGCATGAGACGACAGAGACCTGCTGTCTTCACCCTGCATTGGGTTGGTTGGTGGTCAGCATTCCAGACATCTGGAGCGGCTGAGCTCAGGTTCCAGCAGGCGTGTGTAGATCTGTTTGTTTGGGATGGCAATCATGGTAATAAGATGCTTTCTGCTATCTGTGGGTCTGGGAGGAGGAAGAGAATTGCCTTCCTGTGTTTGGACAGCTCAGGGCATGTTCCCTGGGAGAGGCAGTGTTTAGCCTCCAGGGAATGAAAAACTCAACTGAGCAGTGAGGTTGTCTCACAAGGCTGCATCTGTCAGTTCCCGTTTAACGGAACCCACTCTCCGTTCCAAAGGGCTTTTTGCTGCTCTTACAGTTTAAAGTAGAGAGGCCAGAGTCAAAGTTTATTTTAGCGAAGTAGGTAGGCACCTCCTAACTGTAATCTTCTGGGAAAATGAGAGTCGGGGTGGCTTCCTGATACTGGGGAAGCCACTTACGTCTAGTTAAGACCAAAGCAGCGTCTTCTGTTGTCCTTCCAGGGCCATGTCTGCCCTGGGCGTCTGTCCCAGCAGAAGTGATACAGGTAGATAGATTAATCGTTATTTCCCTAGATAGCACATTGAGCAAACCCAGACCTAAAGGACTGTAAAAGTATTGCCGAGGCCGGCGCTCCTGGCCAGCGGTAGAGTATTTGCCTACTCCGAATAAAGTTGTATCTCCATCACTGCACCCCAATACAAGAGTAAAGAAAACGCACTGCTGGATACCGTGGTGCACACCTTTGACCATCACAGGCTGATCTGTTTGAGGCCAGTCTGCTCTACATGGAGACAGCCGGGGCTGTGTAATGAAACCCTGTCTCCAAAAACAAAAGGAAAAACTACTGACTGGAAGGCAAGCTTCAAATGAATGCCTGCTGAATTTTCATCTTAAACTGTTCTCAAACCAATTAAGAGGATTGCAGGGGATTCTCCTAACCATAATTAGTGACCAAGAAGGAATTCACTAAATGCAACAAGGGTTGTTTCAAAACGATAATGCAAAACGCATCAGTCTTGAATTCTTTTGAAATGTCTGTGAGCCAGGGCTGAGAACTCAGGTCTCCTCAGAGCTCCTCGATCCAGCAGCTGACCTAAAGTTGTTCTCAGGCTGGGGTTCGCGCCTGGCACCCTCTGCATTCTGGAAACAAACTAGAGAGGGAAAGCGCTGACATCAAGAGAGACATTGTTTGTCTGCCTCAGTCCCAAGACAGTGTTAACAGAGAGTGGCCTGGCAGGGGAATCAGACATAGTTCCAGAACTGCTAGCCTAGTGTCAGAACACTTGTCTAACAGGCTCTACTCCCTGGGTTCCATCCCAGCCCTGGGAAAAACAGAAACAAACAAACAACAACTCTGTTTTCCAAGGACAATAGATAACAAATGCCAGACTCCCCCTGTCGTTGTCTCTGTAGTGTCCTAGCCAACAGTAGCTGGCGACTGAAAGCCACATCAGTTATCTTATCATCTAAGTTAAGGGTTAGAGAGCCGGAGAGATGGCTCAGCAGTTTGCCGCATGGGATTTTCTAGAGGACCTGGATTCGGTTCCCAGCACCTGCCTGGTGGTTCAACCATCTAGAATTCCAGTTCCAGGGGGAACCCTACGCCCTCTTCTGGCTTCTGCAGGCACTGCATGCACATACATACACGCAAGCAAAAATACTCATACATATAAAGTGAAATAAACATTTTTAAAGGTTAATATTTTTATAAGGAGCTTGAGAGAATAAAAAAAAAAAAATGTAATCCCAGGTGCTTGAAGGCAAGAGGGTCTCCTGAGCCCAGGAATTCAAAGTCAACACAGGGAACCTTGTCTCCAAAATATACTTTTTGAGAATGTTTTGAGGTTTCTGAACTAAAATAAAAGACATTGAGGTGTCAGCAGAGCAGTAACATGGAAGCATTTGAGTGTCATCTTGAATGTCAGGTCTGCCCCTTGGTCCAATGGGTGTAACAAAACCTGCCTGTGGACTCAGCATTAGTGGTGAGCAGCACAGAGCATGCAGCACGGTGTCAGGCATGCAGCTGGTATTCTCCGTACCAGTCAGTCCGGTGGTCCCACCAGCAGCAAATAGCTAGTGATCATTAGAGTAACGTAAACATGTTCTGGCTTCTTCATCAAAGCATAGTTTGCAAAACAAAAACAAACCAAAGCCTAAGTTGTTTTTGTTGTGTCTAACCCTAGTCATCAAATAGCCTCCTGAGTCAGGCGGTGGTGGTGGCTCACGCCTTTAATCCCAGCACTCGGGAGGCAGAGGCAGGCAGAGCTCTGTGAGTTCGAGGCCAGCCTGGTCTACAGAGCGAGTTTCAGAACAGCCAGAGTTACAGCAGAGAAACCCTGTCTCCAAAAACAAAAACTAAAACTAAAAACAAAAAACACCTGAATTTGGATAAAATCTTTGTAAGGTTTTTGCCCTTGAAGTTCGCAGGATCGTGTGACGGTGTGTGTCTGCACCGTTAGCTTCACATTCACGGTAAACGGGATCAGCAGCTGATGCTCTCTCTTGTGGCATCTAATGGTTTTCCCAGGAACGAGTATTCAGACACGCAAAATAAACAGGTGTTAAAGGTGACAACGTTGTCCCTGAAGTAGGAAGCTGCTTCCGAAAGTGGGCTCCTGGTGTCACTCGCTCTGCCTGGCCTTCTGCTAGGAAGATGTCTGGAAACTCTGACTTTCTCCTTGGAGTTCAGGCTTCTTCTTTTAGAGTTGTGTCTACTGAAGAAATGCTGTTAACACTGTTAGCTGTTGTGTGAAAACTAAAATGCCCTGGAGTACTATATACAATCGTTTTAAATAGACCTTTTGTTTGTTTTTCTGTGCATTCAAACTGCTCCCCAGGAACTTCAGGTAAGACACTGTCATTCTTAATTCTGGTGCACTGGCAGGTGTATGTATTGTTGCCTAGTTACGTAACCCAAGTGTGTGTAGACTTCTCCTTAGGTGTGTGTAATAGAAGACGGGTTTTCCCCCTGCTTGGCTGCTCTAGTCTGGAAATATATTCTAAAATACAAAAATGCTTTATTAGCCTTAGTTCTGGAAGTTGCATGGTTGTATCTTTTGAGAGGAGGCCAGTGTCTGTATACAGCCTATGGGTAGGCGCCCTGCTGTTTCTGACGGGGCAGTTACACACTGGATGCAGTTTGTTATCCTACAGGAAGTCAGATCAGGCTGAGGAGGTACTAAGTGCTACAAGGTCTACTTAGCATGAATGAAGGCCCAGGCTCCATTCCCAGCGCTAAGGGAGGGGCAGTCTGCGCTAATATACTAATACATCCTGTATGCCTCCTTTTCCGAGACAGCAAAGCTACCCTTCTCTATCTGGCATCCAGACACATTTTCATCCAAACCCGGTGTTCTTCAACAAAAGGGTGGGGCCTATAATGATGACGCCCTGGCACCTGGCCGAAAAGGGCCCATGACTCTGTCACTTTAGGACTCACGCTAAGTAACTTCATTTGGAGAAATGTATTTGATAACTATTATTACTATTATTATTATTTATTGTTATTATTACTGGATGGGGGAGAGCTTAATGGCAGAGTGTTGTCTTAGCTTCTTGCACAAAAACCTGGTTCAATCCCCAGCCCTCTAGTAATCATGATGATAACTTTACAAGGGTTTCATTTGGAATGGTTTTCAAGAATAGTATTTTTGACATCTCTCTGGTATTTGTTAATATTCTGTCATCTCACTGTAAAGTCTGGGTGCTATGTTGAAACTGGACAACTGTCTGTGCGAACAGTCCATCTGAAATAGCCAGTCGACATTTTCAAACACATAACTTGGCATCATGAATAAACAGGGTTTGGGCATTTTACCTTGTATGTGCCCATCGGGGACAAACCGGACATCTGATGGAAAGGCAGGCTGGGCGGCTCCCACTGAGTGTGTCTTGTGCCACGCTGAGAAGGCTGGCGCAGGGCTAGAGAGACAGCTCAGCAGTTAAGCGCACTGGCTGCTCTTTCAGAGGACCCGGGTTCAGTTCCCAGCATCGATGTGGCAGCTCACAGCCATCACAGTCCCGGGGGTCTGACGCCTCTCTGGCCTCCTCTGGAACAGCACGCACACAGTCACATACTCCGTCAAAACATTCATACGCATAAAATAAAAAGAAATATTTTTAAAAATTTTAAATGAAAGCTGGGCTGACTTTGACCCAGGCTTTTGTTGCGTATGCTGGAAATTTGAACCCAAGAATGGTTAATAGTGCTAAGCGTGGACTCTACCTGTTAGCTTCACTCAGAGCCCTTCTATAACAGACCCTGTCTGGGGCTAGGTAGGCTACGACCCTGCTCCGTCTCTACCCTCAGCTACCACCAGGGAAATAATGCCAACACCTTTTCTATCAAGATGGATGTTATCTGTGTGAGAACCGCATTCGCTGTCTCCCAGTTCTCAGGCCCAGTGGGTTCCAGTTGTTACCAGGGTTTCCCACACATCAGCAAGAGCATCTATGCCCGGTGCAGCAGTCCCTTACCTTAGATACCCCTGTGATGCTGCAGGCTCAGGACCAGTGGAGGAGAGGTCCAGGCTGCTCCTGACCTCTCCACTTCACAGGAGAAAAATCAGTGTTATGGGTTTGTGTTTATATATTTCCCCAGGATCTTTGTCTTCCTGTGTCTTGTTTCTCTTTATTTTTGCTCCTTCAAAAATTGCATTTGTTCGTTCTTTCAAGGCCTTCTGATCTTATCCTTTATTCCCCCATATTTCAACTGCACAAGTTACTTTTTTTTTTAATGTGCATTGGCGTTGAGGGCGTCAGATCCCCCTGGAACTGGAGTTACAGATGGTTGTGAGCTGCCATGTGGGTGCTGGGAACTGAACCCAGGTCCTCTGGAAGAGCAGCCAGTGCTCTTAACCACTGAGCCATCTCTCCAGCCTACTCTAAGCTCTTAACCAAGGAATCACTGTTCCAACCAGGAAGAAACAAACTAAATTACTTAGTGTAATTTATCATGGTCACTGGAGGGAAACAGGGACGGGTTGAGTTTCCTTTATCCGGAATGCTGGGGACTAGATGTGTTCCAGATTTGAGTAGTTTCTTTTATTCGTTTGTATATTTATTTATTTTAGAGTATTTGCGTACACATAATATACATGGTTTCTTAAGGATGAGACCTAAGTCTAAATGCTAGATTCACTTTTATTTCCTCTTCTTTTAGCCTACAGGTAATTTTACACAGCATTTTTAGGGGTCCTGGGCTTTGACTATAACTGTAGTATGGAATTTTGGGAGCCCTATGATGGTGCTCAAAAAAATGTTGGGTTTTTGGACACTTGAAATTAGAAAAGCCCAAACCATGTAACAGAAAGGCCTGAATGCAAACCCATTCCAGTTCCCAGCACCCAAGCAGCTCACAGCCACCTGTAACTTCAATTTTGTGCTCTCTGATTCCCTCTTCTGGCCTCTGTGGGCACTGCACACATATGGTGCACATTCATACATGCAGGCAAACACTCATACATAAAATAAAAATAAGTAAATCCTTAGAGACAGCATAACAGGGACAGATGATAGTAACAACTTGTGTATCTGGACCGATGTTGGGGAGTCTTACTGTTGCTTTCCCCCAGGAATATCCAAAGCCAACCTTGGGCAAGCTAAGTCAGCACTTGTCACAGGAAAGGTCTGTGCCAAAGAGACTTGAGCCAGGGGAGAAAAAAAACAAGCTGCTCACTCACTGCATCTAACACTCATTCACTGCTCTCAGATTATTATGCTGGTCGCTGGCCTCTCATCGGAAACACTGCTTTACTTCAGGAATCACTAGGGCATATTCCAAATGACCACTTACGGAGACAGAATCCTAGATCTCAGTCAGATGATCTTCTGTTTACATTAAAATTTGTTTATCATCAGGGTGAATATCTTCCTTTAGCCTTGTTTTAAGAGGCAGAAAACCAAACCCCATGTTCATTTCTGCAGGAAAAAAAAAAAAAGTGATGTTAGCTAGATAGATTTATGTAGTCTTATGTAGCCGATGCTCTGTGGAGATCTTGAGGTCCAACCCCGGGCTTTAACACATCCTTATCCAGCTAGGTGGTTCTCAGTAAATCAGAGTGGGTAAGTCAGCAGAAAATCTTTGATGCTAAGGCAAGAAATTTAACCACTTCCCAGCTTGGGATGATTTAAACCTGAGCCTTAAGCAAAAGCCTAGATGAGGCTTCCGCATAGTGCATGGCCCACCACGTCTTGTCCGGCTCTCACAGCCTTTAACTCTGCATTGTATCTGTGGAACCTACTGTGGGGGCACAGCCTGGGATGTTTGCCTAATGCTCTTCTAGTTAACAGCCAAGGAATTCTGGAATGTGCTGCGAGCATACTTGTTTCTCCCTCTGAAAACTGTACTAAACAGGGACTGGTGGGGGAAGGGAGTGCACGCTAATTTCAAAGTTATTTTACTATTAATAGTCACCCCCTTTTTGGACAGATTTTTTTTTGAAAACACAAAATAATTTTCTAGGGTTTACCAAAATTGACATATATATACATTCCCTGCTGGGTGTGGTGATACACCCCTTTAATCCCATCACTTGGGAGAGAGTGGGGTGGGGGTGGATCTCTGTGAGTTCGAGGCCAATCTGGTCTACAGAGTGAGTTCTAGGACAGCCAAGGCTACACAATAAGATGACCCTGGTTCAAAAACAAAGTGTGTATATATATATATATATACACACACACACACACACACACACACATATATACACACACACATACACACATGCACACACACACACATATATATATATATACACACACACACACATATATATACACACATACACACATGCACACACACACATATATATATATACACACACACACACACACACACACACACACACACACACATATATATATACCCTAACACAGCAAAGACAAGGGTGCCATCTCTTCTACCTGTGAGCTACCACACATTTCCAGAAAAGGTCTGCCGTTTTTGTCTCCTCACATTGGAAACTAAAGTCAGGGTACCAAAGCAGACGAGGGCTTGATGTTGACCACGTCCATTTCTAAGCTGGGACTGACGACCGCGTGAAGGTGTGTGTGCCCGAGGATGGTGGCGTGGAAAGCTGACTGTGGTGTGATTTCAGGGGGAGAGTATGGACAACTTCAACTGGGGAGTGCGCAGGCGTTCCCTGGACAGCCTGGACAAGTGCGAGATGCAGATCCTGGAAGAGCGCCAGCTCTCGAGAAGTACTCCCAGCCTAAACAAAATGAACCGCGAGGACTCGGATGAGTCATCGGAGGAGGAGGACCTCACAGCCAGCCAGATCCTGGAGCATTCAGACCTCGTAAGTAAGGACTCTCCCACTGGAGGACGGGACGCCTCGGGTTCGGGCTTGGTTTCCTTCGTAATTATTTCAGGAGTTTTGTTTCCGGCTAAATAAACTTTCTATGGCTGCTGGACTGAAATCTGCACTCTCAGATGGAGTCTGTCTGAGTGACCACTTCTCTGTAGGTGGCAGACACTGCCCTGACCAGATTCATACTGCGTTGCCCACTGCTATGCTGAGGGTCCAATGACAGTGACGGAGAACTTAGAAAACTAGACCGGTCAACCCACAACTGGAGAGTGATAGCGTGTGCGCTTTGGGTGGAAACGGGTGTCACATTTTCTTCACTCTCTAAACAGATCATGAACCTCTCCCCCTCCGAGGAGGCCAGTCCTATGGAGCTACTCGCCTCTGCCTGTGACTCCACTCCTGCGGACTCCCACCCCTTCAACACCAGGATGGCAAGCTTCGAGGCTTCTTTGCCTGATATAAATAATCTGCAGATTTCAGAGGGGTCGAAGGTGAAGAGACTTGGGGAATCTTTATTGTAGTTTTCTTAAGGGCGTGGGGGAAGGGGGGACCGTCCTAGTTAAGAAATCTTAGAGGAGGGCAGTTCAAAGTAGAGGGGCTTCACGGTTTGGACTTGAGGGGAATGACTGAGGTCTGTGCACCTGTCCCCGTATTCAGAAGTTGTTCTATGCTCACGAACTTGAGCAGAACGCCCTTTGGTTGAGAGATCTGGCCCAGGCCTTTGTAAAATGAAATGCTTGACTGCTGACTGATGGCAAAACAAACTGGTGGAGAGAGACTGGAGTGCCCAGGACTGTGGCAGATCATTTAAGACAGCACGCTAAGTGAGGTGTGGGAGTACATAAGCACGGGGGGAATTCTTTCCTGTGTAGGAACCAATTATACAATTGGCTCATTGATTCAATGCTTGCCTTTTGGCCCACAATAGGAATATTTAATGTCAGTCACACAGATTTATGCTAGATTTCCATAAAACTCTCCTAGCTAGACTCCCTGAGGAGAAGAGTTAACTAATGCATGTAATTTCCTTATTTTAAAAGGTTGGCTTTAAAACAAAAAGTCTGTGGGTATTTCTTTTAAGGTTTACTTTATCTAACTTCACAGAAAATATTCTGTCTGTTAAGCAATGCACTTGCATGCTGTAACCACACATATGCCCTTTAGTGTAGAATTTTATTTCTTTATATTAGAAACACCAAAAAAGTCTATCACAGTTAGAATAGAATTAGTCATTCCTGATCCTGATTTTGACTATGGTTGTGCAACTTTGAAAGAGAAGGCATATATATATATATATATATATATATATATATATATACACACACACACACACACACACACACATATATATATGTATAAAACTTTTAAAGGGAAACTATAACACTTTCTATGTCATTTATAATATACGAAAAACAGATCTGAAATCAAGAAACCCCAATCAATAGCAACTACTAAGATAAATTATATAAAAATACTGGATTTTAAATACGAATTATTTCTGAGATTGCCCCAATTCAAAAGAGAGGATAAGGACTATAATTGGGATTATTGAAGTTAAAAAGTCCCCTTTTAGCCAAAAAATAAAGCCTCCCTCCCAAAAAAAATCTTGTTCTTGAGTCATAAATTCTAGAATCCCAAAGTTAAAACATTTTAAGTTAAGTTTCTGGGAAAGCATCACACAGATATGTGACATGTGAGCACATGTTATTTCTCATTATGAGTACATTTTCTCCATTTTTCTTTTAAATGCTAGTAGATAGATGGATAGATAGATAGATAGATAGATAATGATAGGTTTCTCTTAAGATAAATAACCTAATCCTATCAAGAAAGCATTAGATTTCATTTTAAAGAAGTATCTATTTTCTTATGACTTGAATTTCTGTGGCATTTTCTATATTTATGATATTAGAGAAAACAAAAATACATCCATAAGAACTTGGCACCTCCAAAGACGGGCTGGGCTGTCTCTCTAATACAGCTCTAACATTCTGACCAATTTTCCTTACTAATCCTAAATTCAGATGCTATAGGCCAATAGCTAGATGTTAACCCGTGGTAAAGGTTGAATTCACAGACATTTCTACTTCACCTTGACTTTGTTTAGATGACTCACATAAGCACGCAGGCTCGTTTCCTTCCTCTCCCCTTCCAGTGTGTAGCCCTTCCTTCCTCTGACAGAACAGTCTGTTCTCCAGTTGACTCCCTCCCTGCCTCTCACCCCCCCACACACCCCCACCCCACCCCACCCCACCCCCTCAGCTCAAGCCCAGCCTCTTTTTCCACTTGACTTTCTGCATCTCTTCCCTGCCTCCCACCGATCCCAGATCTTCCTACCCAGAGGATTCCTTGTCATTGCACACACTACAGCAAGGCGAGAGCCGAGCTCTCGCCTTAGACGCTGCCCTCAAGGGGCATCAGGAGGAAAGCCTGTGTGCAGGTGCATGTGAGTGGCGAGTGCCCTCTGTATGAGCAAGGCTGTCAGCCCCGTGGCACAAGAACACTGCAGATACTCCTCTGAGCATCTGTTGTGCCACGCACCGATGCTTCTTTGGAAGCACGCCTCTATTGGAAAAGAGATTTCCTATTGGAGAATAGGTCTGGGTGTGCCCGTCTCTAAGGCTGCGGCTGTAAAATCCAAGTTTATCTGTGACTGGCTTCTTTCTGATTTTTAAAACTACAGTGGTCCCATGAAGTGTACTGGTCCAGGTTTTAACACTCGTACGCATCATGTTCTGGGAGTGCTGAACTCGTACGAATACGAAGTTGACAGCTTCTCTTCCAGCTCTAATCCCATGACCCGCCTGACGCTGAGCAAATATTTTGTACAAGAAGCAGAGGTTGCTAATCTGTAAATACGGAACTGGACAGGGAGGGGAGGTATCTCTCTGACCACGTCGAAGTCAGCACTTGTACGCTACAAACACAGATCAAATGTGATAACCTACCAAGGCCCTTAGGGATGACTGTGGACTGTGACTATCTCCCAAAAGGGAGAAATGGAGAAAGGATACTTCAGAGAATTTCCGAATCCAGCTCTAGAAAACGAATGCCTCCCCACCCCCCACCCCCCACCCCCGGCTCCGTCTCTCTCAAGGTTTTATTTCTGCTTTAGGAAATCCCATCTTCTACTGTATATTCTTACACGTTGGGGGTTTAAATTTCGTCACTGCAGGCTGAAGCTGTCCCTGAAGAGGAGGACACCACTGTGCATGAGGATGACCTTTCGAGTTCCATCAATGAGCTCCCAGCCGCCTTTGAATGCAGTGACAGCTTCAGCCTGGATATGACTGAGGCCGAGGAAAAGGGCAACCAGGGCCTGGACCAGTATACTCTTGCAAGGCAAGGCAGCCCTGGGTGAAAGGGCGGCCTGAGTGTGCGTGGCACATCACCCACTAGCTTGAGTGACCTGCGGAGACTTCCTAACGTGGAGCCCCGCAGGACCTCACTGAGATGCACTCATCAGACCCGAGGTAGGGCTTTCCATGAGACCAAGAAAGGATGCCCCTACGGGAAGTTATAGGGCCAGAAAGCAAGTTGAACAGCCAAAAATAAAAACAAAAATAAATGAAAAAATAAAAGCCCTAGGTGCATAAAGCTTTGAAGCAGAGCAAGATATGAACAAAGCTTGAAAATGAATTCTCCCCAGCTGGAGTTGAGAGACAGGAACCAGAGGCTCTTGACAAGCTGAATCGCTGCTCTTAACTGAGGGTCTGGCAGCCTGGCGGCTGGCGCCTCTAAGAGCGTGATTTACATAAACACAAAGGGAAGGCACCTCGCATCCATTCAGCATCCGGGATGGGTCACAAGTTAGAACCCTGTTTGGATCTACTTTAGAGGGAAGTCAAGGTGCCTTACTTGCTTGCATTTGTGAATGTTGAAAATGAAAGCTAAGTCAAAGCCTGTGGCTAGACAAAGACCATCTGACCATCTGAGGAAAAGGCTGAGGGAACGCCCTGTGCAAACAGGGGTGTCTCACGTCTGTCCTCGCCCTCCACTCGGTCTTCCTCATTCTGCTCTCTTCTTCCCTCGTTCCTGCCCTCAGCTGCCTGAGATTCCGAGTGTGTATGCGCATGCATTCATTGTCTTGTCTGTGTCAGGGGCGAGTTTGAAGAGTCTGAGGTTGAATTCGGGTTTATCTGAATGTAAAGTGTGGAAGAATGGTAAAGAGAAAGGAAGAAAGGAAGGGAGGGAGGGAAGGAAGGAAGGAAGGAAGGAAGGAAGAAGGAGGAAGGAGGGAGAAGGGAGGAAGGGAGGGAGGAGAGGGAGGGAAGGGAGGGAGGGAGGAATGAGGGAGGGAGGGAGGGAGGGAGGCGTGATCTTGGGAACAGATGTTTAGTCTGAGACCTGCTCCCTGGGAGAGCAAGGGCTTGCTGAGGGCTAGGAGAGACACAGGCCTGTGCAGGATTAGAAATGGAGGAATCTTCCAGGCATGGCAGCAAATGCCTTTGATCCCAGCACTCAAGAGTCAGAGACAGGTGAATCTCTGTGATGTATGTAGCCTTGTCTACATAGTAAGTTCCAGGCCATCCAGGACTAGACAGTGAGACCCTGTCTCAAACTACCCCCAGCCAAAAAGAAGAGGAATCATAGAAATGCGAGAGGTAAAAATTCCATCTCCTAGGAACCAAAAGATCTCAGAGACCTCTGATGAAAGCCAAGTCCCCAGAGGGCCCTTGGAGGGAACGAAGGACCCGATGGGCCACCTCGCCAGGCTACCCCCAGCGGCTGCCACTTTTTTGATGTAGCGGTTTCTGTGTTTTCCAGCTTTGGAGAAGGTGACAGGGGTGTGTCTCCTCCACCCTCGCCCTTCTTCTCGGCCATCCTCGCCGCCTTTCAGCCCGCCGCCTGTGACGACGCTGAGGAGGCCTGGCGCAGCCACATTAACCAGCTCATGTGCGACTCGGACGGCTCCTGCGCAGTGTACACATTTCATGTGTTCTCCTCTCTGTTTAAGGTACGGGCTCGCAGAGCATCCTGAAGACAGCCAGCGGCTGTGGGTCTCAGAAGGGGTTGTCGTTTCTCTAGGGCTATATAGTCATTTTCCCCTCTAAACTAGTTCTACCTAATGCTTCTCTTCAACCTCCTTATGAAGATACTCAACTCAGACGATTTCAGGTCGGCTGCCACGATAAGATCGTTCCCTTCTGCCGCTCCGTTTGTTGTCCGTTGATATTCTCAATTACAGGAAACCATGGCATCTTCGTTAGGGTTTCTACGGCTGTGATAAAACACCGTGGCCAAAAAGCAGCTTGGGGAGGAAATGGTTAATTTGACTTACAGCTTCCAGCCTATCCTTGAGGAAAGCCAAGGCAGGCATGAAGCAGAGACTGTGGAGGAACAGTGCTTGCTGCCTTGCTCCCTGTGAGGTGCTCAGCCTGCTCTTTTAAGTAACCCAGAACAACCCCCCCAGGGTTTGGACCACGCATAAAAGGCGGTACCTTCCCTCATCGGTCCGTAAGCATGAAAATGCCCCTTGCCTAAAGACCAATGTAGTGAGAGCATTTGAAACCTTAAGTCCACCCCCAGTGATACTTCCTCCAACGTGGCTGTACCTCCTAATAGTGCCACTCCCTGGTGACCAAGCATTCAAACCTATGAGCCTGTGGGGCTATTCTCACTCAAACCACAAATACTGGATTTATTTCAATGGCACCATGTTCCCACTGCCTCTCAACTTCATGGCCTCTTCTTTAATGGCACACACATGTGTACGCATACACAAACACAACCTGCTGAGTTTGTTTGGTGTTGCTCATGTGTATATGTGTTTAGGGCTGACCACCTAGGCTGGATAACCTATCAGGGGGGCTCATCCCCGAAACCCCGTTTTTCCTTTCCCACCAGCCATTGATTGCCTATAGCTCTTCATCTAGGGGTAGGGCCTTGTGAGACGTTTCCCACGTCGGCATGTCCGTGTTGTCTCTGCATAGCTCTTGTTTAAGTGACAACGTGTTGAAACTGCAGGACAGCAGCTTCCTGAACATATCTAGAGGACACATCTCATAGCAGATGTCTCGGTGTTCTGGCTCTTAGGGTGCCCCTCCCCCCTTTCCACGATGCTCCCTGAGCCGTAACTGCAGAGGTTGTGGTGTAGACATACCAACTGTGAGCAGGCACCCGCAGTCAGTTGTCTGATGCGTTCTGAGCAGTTCTGGCTCTCTGTGGTAGCCTCCACCTGCTGCGGAAGGACGCCTCTCTGATGAGGGTGAGGGCCGCACTGATCTGTGGGTGTGAAGTCGGGCTTCCTTCACACAGCATAGCATTTTCTAGTTCCATCCATTTCATTGAAATTTTTATAACTTTATTTTTCTTTACAGCTGAATATCACACAGACACACACACATACACACACACACGCACACACACATACATACACACACACACACATACACAGACACACACAGAGACACACACACACACAGACACACACAGACACACACACACATACACACACACACACACACATACACACACACACAGACACACATACACACACACAGACACACACACACACACACACATACACACACACACAGACACACACACACACAGACACACACATACACACACACACACACACACAGATACACACACACACACAGACACACACACACACATACACACACACACACAGACACACATACACACACACATACACACACACACACACACACACACACACACACACAGACACACATACACACACACATACACACACACACATACACACACAGACACACACATACACACACACACATACACACACACACAGACACACATACACACACACATACACACACACATACACACACACACATACACACACACACAGACACACACATACACACACACACATACACACACAGACACACACACACCCCTGAGTAGTGTATATGTGCCACATGTCCATTGTCCACTCATCAGTTGGAGGACTCAGCTTGTCTCCAGTTCCCAGCTCTTGTGAACAGAGCAGCAATGGCCACAACTGAGCGACTGTCACTGGAGTAGGATGTCTGTCCCTTTGGCCATGTGCTGCAGAGTGGTGTATCCGGGTCATATGCTAGGCCTATTTTTAGCCTTTTGAAAATTCTTCACATTGATTTCCAGAGTAGCTGCACCAATTTGCAACCCCACTAGCAATAAATGTGTGTTTCCATTTCCTCACAAGCATCTGTTGGCAATTATTTTCTTGATTTTTGCCATTCTAGCTGGAGTAAGATGAAATTTGAAAGTAGTTTTAATTTGTATTTCCCTCATTATGAAGGATGTTAAACACGCGATATTTCTTAGCTGGGCGGTGGTGGCGCACACCTTTAATCCCAGCACTCGGGAGGCAGAGGAAGGATCTCTGTGAGTTCCGGGACAGCCAGAGTTACAACAGAGAAACCCTGTCTTGATAAACCAAAACAAACAAACAAGATATTTCTTAGCCATTTTTGTTTCTTCCTTTAAGAACTCTCTATTCAGATCCCTAGCCCATTTTCAATCGGGTCATTTGTTTTCTTAACCCCGGCTTGTTTGGTGTTAGTTCTTTGTATATTCTGGATATTAATCCTCTTTATTCAGATATAGTTGGAAAGATGCTCTCCCACTCCGCGGGCTTTCTTTTCGCTCAGTTGACTGTTTCTTTAGCTATACAGACGTCTTCTCGTCTGTGAGGCCCGTCTGTCAATTGTCCTATCCAGAAAGCCCTGCTGCAGCCGCATCTTGTAGGCGCATGCCTGTATTTCCGTTTGGCAGCTTCAGCGTGTTGAGTTTCACATCCCTGGAGCTGATTTTTTTGTGCAGGGTAGAATACGTTCATTCTTCTGCATCTGGACATCTAGCTCTCCCCGCAGCGTCTGTTGAAGATGCTGTCTTTTCCCAGTGTGTATCTTTAACCTCTCTGTCAAATACCAGCTGGCCGCAGTTCCGTGCATTCGTATCTGGGTCATCCATTTTGTTCCCTTGGTCTACCCGTCTGTTTCTATTACCGCAGCTCTGTCATACTGCTCATGATCCGGATTGGCCATCTGTGTAGCGTTGAGCTTTTGTTCAGGATTGCTTTGGCTATCTGAGGTGTTTTCTGGTTCCGCGGGCATTTTAGGATTTCTTTGCAGAAAGTGTCGGTCATTTCTAGTTTCCAGGTAGAGTTTTTGGGCTCTCTTATACATCGCCTGTCATGTAGAATAGGAATAATAACCAGGAATAGTCTGACTGTTTTTTTTTCTGCTTGTTTCCCTTTAGTTTTCTTGTCATATTGCTCAGGCTCGTGCTCGAGGCTCTGTATCTAGAAGGAGGAGAAGGACTGATGACAGCCCTGTCTCCTCCCCATTTTAATGGGCTTGCTTTGAGTTTTTCTCCATTTAGGATGATGTTGCCTGAGTGTTTGTCATATATAGCTTATATCATGTTGGGGTGTGTTCCCTCTACAGAGCTGGAATTACAAGAAGTTGTGAGCCTCCCAGCGTGTACACTAGCAATCAAACTTGGGCCGTCCCCAAGAGCAATACACATGCTCTCTTAACTGCTGAGCCACCTCTCTAGCCCCCCTTTCTGTTTTTGTTTCCGGAGACATTTCCTCATGTAACACAGGCCAGCCTTAAATTCCCCACCCTCTCCTCTGCCTCTGCCTTCCAAGTCCCTGATTACAGGTTTGCCCTACCATGTCCCAAATTATTTTAAAGTTCTACCCCATGCACAAAAAAAAAAAACAAAAAAAAAACATAGTTACTTTTTATGTACAAACTGAGCTTGGCCTTTGCAAATGATCCCTCTCCTGCCTTGCAGAATATTCAAAAGAGGTTCTGCTTCCTAACCTGTGATGCAGCCAGTTACCTTGGAGATAACCTCCGAGGAATAGGGTCCAAATTTGTCAGCTCTTCCCAGATGCTTACCTCCTGCTCTGAGTGCCCTACTTTGTTCGTGGATGCAGAGACTGTGAGTATCCTTGCCTGCTCTGTGAGTAAAGGATCTGCCCAGCGTCGGGTAGCATGCTTGCGTAGGGAGCATATATTAATATATAGAATAATTGTAATTATAATAATGTGGTTATTATTATTATATTATATGTCATTATTAGTGTGTGTGTACATGCACATGAGGGTGTACACATGCTCACATGTGAATGTCAGAGGACAACTCCGGGGCCTTGGTTCTCCCCTTCCACCCCGGGTTCCAGGGATCAACTGGATCCCTCAGGGATCAACTCAGGTCACCTCCAAGGGTGTGAGCGGTGTAGAGTTGTGCCATGACTCTCAAAGGCCTCTCTCTGCGGAGTGATTGGTGAACATTGCCATCCGAGGTCAAGGCATTGCATGCCACTGTGCTCCTCTGTGCCCTCAGCCACTGTCCCAAGTGGCTCTAGCTTTACCAGCTGTGTGTATGACCTCACAGAGGTCACCCGGGAGTCTGTGACTATCAGGTAATGATTTTACGAAGCGAGCTTTGCAACACCAGCTAGCACTTTGAGGGCAGGGGCTGCTCGTGACCTTTGTTCTTCCCCTGCCACATCTAGAACCGTCACACAGGCTGGGAGAACTGCCAGTGTTGATGACCTAATGAAGCTCAGCCTTGGATTCTTCTTTCCCAGAAAAACCCTCCCAAGTATTCAGGCTTACAAACAGGCACCCCTTAAATGTCTTGAAGTTTTGCGTCTACAGAGCCAGTCTTTCTAACAGCCTGACTGGCCTCTCAGCGAGGAATCCAATATGAAAGATAATTCTACCTTAAACGATTTTAAATGTAGATTAAGCACAGAACCAGTATGCTGATCTCTTCGGAGGTCTGCCTTCCGTAAGGAAGCATGAGATATCCCTGACAACGATAACAGAGCCGTGCGTAAGATGGATATCATACCTTAATGTGGGTTTTCCTGGAAGGCTTGGATTATAGACTAGACTCCAGTCCCAGCTGTAGCCAAAGTGAAGCCAAGTTAGTTAACGACCTCTACATCGACTTCCTTTCTGTTTGTGTAGCTAGACCTTCCCGTTGGTATTCGCATCCGTTTTTTAAAGTGAACTATGTTCCGTCTCTAGCTCCTCTCCTGCGGGCTCCTGGACAAGCTGAAGTTCAGTGTGTTGGAACTGCAGGAGTATCTGGACACGTACAACAACAGAAAAGAGGCCGCTCTCTCGGTAAGCCTGTGTTTCCGTGCGTGGCAGTCAGTCAGAACTGAGAGCCCCGCCATGAGGGCTGGGGGATGTCGAGAACGACCCGAGTGGGCTCAGTCAGGATCGCAGCTCCTTCTAGTGACAGAACAACATAGAATACTGGTTACAGTCAAATTCATGTGACCTTGGTCCAAAGGCCAAGAACCTCAAACACAATCAACAAAAGAGCAATGTTCAGCTTTCGACTGTACCCGTAGTGTGTCCTCACAAAGAAACACGGCGTACATCTTTTGTATCCACTTGGTCTGTCCCTTGATGTGCACTAGAACAATTTTCTTTTATCCAAGATTTGAATTTTATCTCCTGCCCTAAGTAGGTTTCTATTCGGTAGTGAAGACCATGACCAAGTAACTCAGGTGAGGAGAGGTTGTGACCTCAGAGGTCACAGTCCATCATGAGGGGAAGTCAGGGCAGGAACCTGGAAGCAAGAACTGAAGCAGAGCCGCGGAGGAACACTGCTTCCTGCCTGGCTTTGCATGGCTTGCTCAGCCTGCTTTCTTATAGCACCCAGGACCTCGGACTGCACCCTCCACCATTACTCACTAATTAAGAAACTGCCCCATAGACGTGCCTACAGGCAGTCTGATGGAATGGACCTTCTCGATCGAGATTCCATCCAGGGTTGTGTCAGGTTGACAAAAAGCTAACCAGCGCTCCTCCTCATGCTCCCCGCCCCGCAGTGTTAGCTTCAGTCAGATCTAAGTAGGGTAGTGTCATCTCCGTGCAGCGCCTGACTACGCGGAGGAGCTTTTCTCCCTGTTCCCATGGCTTCACTTGGCCCTCGCTGTTACTTTTCACTCTTTTCTCCCCTCCATCGTAGATCTAGAAGCATCTGTGCAAACCTGCTCTCTGACGGTCAGAGGCCCAGAGAACTCAGGGAATCAGCAGTAAAAATATGACAAGGTGTATACATAGGAGTTACTTGTGTCTGTGACAAGCTGAACGCATATGATACTTGTATCTATAACAAAGCGAATGTATATGACACCTATTTGTATCTATGTCTTCCTATAAAATCTGCCAGGCACTATAAGAAAGAACCCAGATTTTAAAGTCAGACGGACTTGGTGAAATCAAAGCTCAGTTGCCATCCCTCATCGGTCATCTGTTAATATCTCATTTGCAGAATGGCTGTGAAGGGCTGAGTTATGACGGTCACAGAAGCCATCATTTCCTGCATTCACTGTGTCCGGCATCTCACTGTGTTGTGGGTTTCCTTGCTGCTGTTGTTAGTATCCCTGTGTCTCGTAAGCTTTCTGAGGGTGAGAGCTCTGAGGCCGCACCATCGCTCTCCTGTCCCTTATTTCTGTAGCCCTCTACCTACCTTTGTTTCCCAGCTTCCCCTCTGTTAGCTGGTAAAAGCAATCCTTTCCATCTGGTGACACGGAGATAACTTGGTGCCGAGTGTGAATTCAGGGCTCACCGAGCCGTGCCCAAAGGTCCCGATTCACATCTGCATTAGTCATTATCCCAGATGCTTAAGACTGGGATACGATGCTTAAGTGGAATTCCCATCATAATGGCTGGGCCATTGCTAAAGTAGTCTTTCTTCCAGTGGTGGAGACCTGCCCCATGGCAGCCCCCTGATCGTAATAGAGAGTGGGTTGCTGCAAGGCCAGAATCATCCCACCTGTGGGAAGTGTTGGTCCCGTCTCCTGATCTCAGCCATATGAAATGTTTCTACCATAATTGTTGATTTTCCTTCATACCTAAATCAGGAGTGAGCTGTTAAAAATGTTCTCCAAGGCAATAATATATGTATACACACACATACACATACATGTATGTATGTGTGTATGTATAAGGTCTTACTATGTAGCCCTGGCTGTCCTGGAGCGTGCTATATAGACTAGGATAGCCTCAAACTCAAAGAGAGCTGCCTGCCTGTGCCTCCCAAGTGCTGGGATTAAAGGCATGTGCTGCCACATCTAGTCATGAAATTGTATTTTAAGGAGCTGAAGAGACAGCTCAGCAATTGGGAGCACTGGCTGCTCCTATAGAGGACCCAGGTTTGGTTCCCAGCACCCACCTGGTGGCTCACAACCATCTGTAACTCTACTTCTAGGGGATCTAACACCCTCTTCTGGCCTCCACAGGTACCAGATATGCACATACACATATGTAAGCAAACATGCATACACACAAAATAAAAATAAGTAAATCTAGAAGACTTTTTTTTATTTTAATAAGAAAATGTATTTCTTAAATGGCCATTACTGAACCTGTGCAGGTGTTTTAATTTCCACTAATCTTTAACCTTTCAAACAGGATCCTTTCCTAAAAGTCATTCCAACAAAATTGTACTTTTCCCTGGCAGTTTTTCCCTCATCCCCATGATTGAAATGTTCTCCGGACATCACTGGACCAACCCATGCCCTGTCTCTCTTTTTCTGACAACAGTGGCTTGCCAACTGTAAGGCGACGTTTGCAGGCGGATCGAGAGATGGAGTAATTACCTGCCAGCCGGGGGACTCAGAGGAAAAGGTAACGGGAGCCTGTTAATACTGCGTCTCTCCCATGGTCTGGCTCTGTGCTGGCTTTGACCCTCACAAGAAGCATGGAACTTAGGAAGGAAGAGGTAGAGGGAGCCCGTCTCCCACACTCACGTGGAACCGATAGAGGAAGGCGGTGGGTCTGTAGCACGCATGGCTGTGTGTTGATGGGATTGCGGGACTTTTCGTTGCCTCTTTTCGGAAAAATAGAGAACATGAACTTAGCCTTTTTTGCCAGATGCTGTTTAATCGTGCTAATTGCTTCCTAATAAGCCTGTTCTGAATCCAGAATATAAAACCTCATTTCATCCTTCCTTGAGGGACCGCCTGGCTCCTCCAATGAACCGTTGAGTTCATTGACGTAAAAGAAGTCTGGTGTTGACTTTTCCCCAAACACCGCAGAACAGATTTCCCATTTAGAATAGCCCTAAGTGCATACCGTACACCAGCAACTGATGACATACGGGTTATATTGTGAAGGAAATTGGAAATAAGAGTGAGATAAAACTATTCATTCTGCAATTCGGTGTTAAGAGCCTATTTGGCTCATGGGGTTACAACAGAATCTCTGCTCTCCTGATGTTGTTAGGGAGATAGAATCAGGACCTCACAGAGCTGTAGCCAGTGGTAAGCGGCTTTGAGAACAGAACGGGCTGCAAGTACACACAACACAGCAGAGGCATCAAACCGCGGGTGGTTCTGGGAAGGCTTCTTGGTCGGTGTGTGAGACAGGAGGAGATCTCGAAAGTGAACTATAGGTAACTGAGGAAGGGATTGAGAGTGGAAGGTACAAAAGCCCCAAGGCAGAAGGGAACCTGATAGTCTAAGAACTGAAGAAAGGCTAAGGGACCCCAAGTGCAGCTGTAAAGGCAAGTCTGATGCTTCTGCAGACATTGGCAGAGGCCTGGCTGGGAGGGCTTGGCCATTTCACGGTGGTAAACAGCCAGAAAGTTAAACAGCAGGGACGCGATCAGACCAAGGAAGCCACGCCACCGAGACAAATGGAAGTGGGTGAGGGCACGAGGCCAGCTAGGAGGCCACGCCCCGTTACGTGGAGGACGTGTCCCTTGGAATTACGTCATTGCTGAGAAGGCATTGCGTTATCACTCGCTCTTCTGCGTAAGAAACAAGTTTTATGAATGTATAAAGAGCCGAACAAGATTTGGGGTAAATTTTTTCAACTTAACAGCAGTAATTCAATACCAGTTTGGACATCGTCACCAAGCAAGTTTAGAGAGCTGAGAAGTACTCACCACCAGCCTGCCCTTCCATACGCCCCGAAAGAGGTTTGTGAAGAGGCTAGGGATTGAAAAACAGCAGCTGCGAGGATGAGAAATACTTAGACAGGGTTATTAAAGGCGATTTCTGATCTTTTTTGAAAGCACGTTTGTGTTTCACTCTGTAGTTTCCAGAGCCTTTTTTTTTTTTTCAAGACAGAGTTTCTCTGTGTAGCCCTGGCTATCCTGGAACTCACTCTGTGGACCAGACTGGCCTCAGAGATCCACCTGCCTCTGCCTCCCGAGTGCTGGGATTGAAGGCGTGGGCCGCCCAGCTCCGGAGACTTTTAAGATGGATGCGTAATGGTACTTCAGAGTAACTCCTTCATAAGCAACGCTTACTCAAAGGTGGAGTTCAACAGTGTACCCTAGCATTTCCATGTGTGCACCTGTGGTGTCCTGTGTCGGTTGGTCTGAACACCCCGATTTTCATTGGATACCTTATGCTCTTAGCCTGGCCCAGGAACACAATCCTTTCTTCCTTCCTTCCTTTCTTTTTTTAATATAGGATCTTCCTATATAGTACTGACTGCCCTAAAACTTGCTGTGTTGACCAGTCTGACCTCAAACTCACAGAAATCTGCCTGCCTCTGCCTCTTGCTACCTCCCGAGTGCTGGGAGTAAAAGTGTGTGCCACCATACCCTGCTTGGACATTTTTTAAAAATAAAATATTTCTAGGTTTCACATTTTATGATGAAATGCCAGCTTAATTATCTTGTTACTTCACCCTGCTGCCCAAATCAGGCCAGAAAATAATCACCAGGTTAGAACTTCCAAGCTTAGCCCAGTGTGTAGTGTAGCTTGCATGTAGTGTATAAAAATAGTGATCTAAACATTCGCTCTCAGTTATCAAATCTTGTTACACCCTGTAATGAAGACACAGCTGGAGAAATGCATTAATACAGATCTTTTTTTAGGAATAAAGGTTGAAACCAAGTCTCTGATCTTTTTAAGAGTTCCACGACTAGTCCCTACAGATACGTGGAATTCTAGTTACGTCATCTGATGTTCCAAATCTCCTAACTTTGCTATTTTATTTCTCCCGACTCCCCCTCCCCGTAGTTTTTGTTTTTAAACCCTTTGGTTCTTGGTTCTCAGCTGCCTTTTGCACTCCTACCCCTCTCCACCACTCCCTCGCTTTCCGCTTCCACACTCACGTGCTGCTTGACACCCTGAGAATCCCTCACACAAACTAAGAAGATTCTAATGTGGCAGGCGACATCACATTAGGGGGACAGCCAGTGTGCACATGACCTCCCTTAACTGAGTCATGGTTGTGTGGCACATAGTTGCAACCTGCTGTACCTGTTGCTCCTCGTCTCTTCTCTTGGGTCTTTTACTAAACCAAGATTAGAAGACTGAATCCATCTTCAGTCATTCAGTTCAATGTGGCATCTCTAGACATATAGAAAAGGCTTGAGAGTAAAAGGGGGAATGTCAACTACTGCATGCATATGACCTCCTTTGGTCCTTTACAATTGTTCTAATTTGCTTTTCTTGCTGTGATGAACCCCATGACCAAAAGCAACTTGAGGAGGAGAGGGTTTCTTTAATCTTGTAGTCCCATCACTGAGGGAAGCCAGGGCAGGAACTGAAGGCAGGAACCTAGAGGTAGAAAACTGGAGACAGGAACCAAAGGCAGGAACCGAAGGCAGGAACCGAAGGCAGAACTGAAGCAGAGGCCGTGGAGAGATGCTGCTTACTGTCTTGCTCCCCATGGCTTACTCACCTGCTTTCTTATACAATCCAGAACCAACCACCTACCTAGGGATAACACAGTGCACAGTGAGCTGGGCTTCCCACATCAATTAAGAAAATACCCCACAAGCTTGTCCATGGACCATGGACCAATCTGTTGTAGGCAATTCCTCAACTGAGGTTCCGTCCTCTCAGGTGACTCTGGTTTGTGTGAAGTTGAAAAACAAATCTAACCAGCACAGCTGCATCCTCCTGAGATAAGGGACTTTCCATTGCACATTTGAGAGAAGCTGAGGCTGAGTGGCAAGCTGTCAATGCCATAGTCCACCTCCCCGGTTGTCTCTAGCCTACTCTTAAAGGCAATACACACACATAGGGAAACAAAGTCCAGAGAGTGACTCCCAGCATATACTGAAATGCGTAGTGTGATTTTAGGAATCTGCAGAAATAACGAGGCTGCATGCAATACCTAAGAGCAATGGATAATTGTGGGGTTAGGGAAAAATGGGGGAAAAGCAATGTCTAGTCTGGTGCCTTCAACCTGTTAGTCAAACCAACCAGGTCTGCCCAGCTAGCACTAGCTTGGAGTTTCAGATTTCCCGATGGTTCATGGATGCAGCAGTCACCAGGGAACTTGAACAATACCCAGTTGTCTGGGAAAGATGTTTTTAATCTCATGTGTGTAATAATTGTGGGAGTCTTAGGGCAGTTAATGGTTTAGGCTTCCTGGTGATTGCACTAATGATTCTCTAGTGCACTAATGATTGCACTAATGATTGCAGAACAGTGATTCTCAATCTTTCTAATGCTGCAACCCTTTAATATTAATGTTGTGGTGACCCACAACCATAAAACTATTTTCATTGCTATTTCATAACTGTAATTTTGCTACTGTTATGAATCATAATATAAATATCTGATATACAGATGGTCTTAGGCGACCCCTGTGAAAGGGTCATTCAACCCCCAAAGGGGTCAGGACCCACAGGTTGAGAACCGCTGCTCTAGGATAAGGTACAGCATATGTTAAATAGGGCAGAAAACAAGGTGAACAGTTTGCTTTTGTCTCACGAGATTTCTGCTCACATACTGTTCTGCTTTTATGCTGTTTGTGTTTTGTTTCGGTTTGTTGGGTTTTTTTTCCCCTGCTTTCACCTGTCAACACAGAAAAATCTTTTCACAATTTGCAACCAGCACTTTCCATTAAAGACTGGTTCCCCGTGGCCCCTGTGTTCTAGGGTAGCTCCCCTAGGTGATGAAAGTTCACATAACCATAGGTCAGGAAGCCAAGCCTCTGCCAGCTCTGGTCTCTCAAGGCTGTATTTCCAGCCTCCACCATGTAAGGCAGTTAACACTGCTCACCTCTTCAGCCCTGCAGAAGTGTCCCAAGAGAGCTGGAGATACCTCGTTCATTAGACTTTATTCTGCTGACGTATATTCAAAATATATTCCTGACTCTGGAGTCAAGCACAATAATTTACGGTCAGCACTCACCTATCTTATCTTGTCCTCAAATCATCATTCCCACTATAAGGATCTTTCTGCCATTTTTCCTCTCCCAATCCAGCACAGGAATGAGAGGGCTGCCACTTGTGATCTTACGCAAGCTGAACAAGCTAAATGTTGAACCAGACTGTTCTCCAGTCAGTGGAAACCCACCAAACCTCAGCCTTCAGATATAGTCCATCCGTATGTCTTCCGAAAGCAAGTTTCTCTCCCATGCTGTCTAGAGATGTATCTGCTAGGATTTATAGTTTTCTTGAAAATAGTAAATACCTCAAGGTGTCATGGGCTTTGAGGTTTTGCGTTTCAAAAGATTATTCATGAACAAGGTCCAAAACGTTTTTTTTTTCAACAAACAAAATATTATGGCTGTTAGCTGAAGATGTAGTTTGCTGGTAGAGAACTTGCCTGGCATGTTCAAGGCCTTGGGTCCAGTCCCCAGAACTTCAAAAAAAACAATAAGGAAGGAAGGGAGGGAGGGAGAGAGAGAAGGAAGAGTAAGGGCTGTCACTGTACCAGAATCAAATAGTATTAAGAACTGAGTGAATGGCGTTCCTACCTGCTTAGACGTAATGCTCTCACATGCCAAGGTGTAAAGAAACTCGCCAGGTTACCTTCTCCCTGGAACCTAAACTTTATCCATATAGCTCACACATGTGCCTCTCAGCCATCGGCTATGATGCAGTAAGCCAGGCACGCTGTGCATGCCTGTAATTCCATCATCGAGGGTCCAGAGGTAGGGAGACTAAAGCTCAAGTCCAAAGCTGACTTCAAAGTTGCAGCAATCCTCCTGCCTCAGCCGCCCAGAGTAATGGGCTCACAGGCATATGCCACTCTGCAATTTTCAAGCTCCCTACTCCTCAATTGTTGAGAATTTGTTCTTGGTGCCTGGATTCTTGGTCCCATCACACTCCCACCCCGTCAGTTCAGAGGACACGTTCCCAAATCAAGCTTCCATCAGAAGGCTTTAGGGAAACTCCTAAACTCCTTGGGACCACAACGGCAGCCCCACAGCCCCGGTCGAAAGAACCTTGTCACCTTGAACATCGATGTGTTTTTACAAAGACTTGTTAAGAGCCTGGATATAAGGAAAACCCAAACCCAAGATGAAAGCAAGCGTTAGCATTTTCTGTAAGACGGCCCCCTAGAAAAACAGTTCTATTCTCTTTGTGAAACCCTAAATGCAAATGAGAGGTCCCATCTGTGGCCTAGCAAAGGAATGCAAGATGAATCCGAGGAAGCTGGAACTAGCCTACCTAAAAGGAGAGCTCAGGAAGAACACCAGGCGCGGGTAGGCATCAAAGTTGGCCATCACCCAAGAAACACACAGTCGTGCCCGAGGATCTGAGCGCGAGGAATCCAGTGACATTCCTTGGGACCAAACCTGAGCTAGCATAGGAAGTAAAGTTTGCCTTTACCGACCAGAGGAGAGTTTACTGTCTTATGAGCTCTCCGGAGCTCATAAAACACTAGTGATCTTTGCACTACTGTCATTTACCCAGCACGTACGTCCTTTCACAACACCAGAAGTAAAGTCCACGCTGGCGGCACTGACCTGCTACTGTGCTTACTACACATCCTGTTCCTCCTATTTGATGAATTCCCAGGAATCTTCAGTGCTGGCACTGTGCAGGGCTGAAGAGGTGGCTCAGTGGTTAAGAGCACTGGCTGCTTTTGCAGAGGACCTGAGTTCAGCTCCCAGCGCCCCTATTAGGTGGCTCACAGCTGCCTGTAACACCAGCTCCAATATCTCTGGCCTCCACAAGCATGTGCAGACCCCCTCCCCTTGCACACATACTTAAAGTAATTTTTTAAACTGGCCCTGTGTAGCTAATCTGATAGCACAGGTCATCATCATGAAGTTTTTCCAGAAGCTAGCAAGTACCTCCGCCTTATGAAGTACAGCACAGGCGCTAAGGTGTTTCTCTCCCAAAGCTTTGAGAGAGATTCATGGCTAATCCACTAAAAATTTCTCAGTAAATTCACAGTCACCACACATGTGTTTACTCTCATGATATTTATGATAGGTGAGGGAAGAAAGGAGAACCGGGGGGTCAGACGGTGTGTGTCTGGGTGCTTTTCAGGAGCATCTGCTGTCACTGGCAGTAGGGTGGACAGTGTTGATATTCACTTGGACTGTGTGTTTATAATACACTACATTAAACAGTTACCCCAAAA